>PYAF01001118.1:1624972-1684720 GCA_007407185.1 Glycine tomentella | reverse complement strand
TATTTTTAGTTTAAGGAAAGACTTATTGTTGAAGAGAATTATAAGCAAAAAGATTAAATATGTTTTTAGCTCAATCATATCATTAATATTCATGTTTAGTCCCTCATCTTAATACTTTATTTATAGAAAATGTCATATGTGATATTTTTTCATAACTAAGGAGAAAAAATGAGACAATTTTCTTTTAAAGAATAAGAATTATATCTAATAAAGGAAATATAATAAGATATATTTATTTTTTTAGGAAGCAAGTGGATGAACTCTATTTTATTTACCGGGTGACTAAAAACATATTCAAGTTAAGAGAGAAATCATGAAAGAAGAAGGGTGGTGAAAGAAATGCATTATAAGATTTGAATTTATGCACTTTGGTTACATAACATTTAAGTTTTTATGTTATTTTAATTTATATTTTGATGTTGATTGCCAACCTCATAAAATCTATTTATTTTTATGAGCTTATGCTCCTTAGTTGTCACTTACAATATGTTATTTTCCACTAATGGACAAGGAATATTTATTGTTAGAAATTCTTTAATTTATTTATTTTTCTATTTAGTCACTCATTTTTTTATCAGTAAAAAATAAATTGATTAAGAAAGAAGATATGGGTACATGGGGGTACCCAGCCCTTACACTTCCAGACAACAAGTGGCTGAACCAGAATATTTTGCTATTTAGTCCCTCGTGAATTTACAATTGCTAAAAAGCTCAAATGTGAAAAAGAATCCGCAAATCCACTATAGACTATAGTATTACTTTGCTTTGAGGATCTGATTCAACGGAGGTGGTGTATTAATTTGCAAAATAGGATTGAGATGCTTGATTTCAGTGTTTGTGGCAATGAGATCTCATCATGAGCATCTCCAAACCAAAAGCCCCACCATGAACCTTTCATTCTTTGTGTCACTATTAATGATATGAAGCAACCTCTAAAACCATGTTCCTATCCTTATTCCTTATAATAGGCATGACTAGCACGGAATTACCATTGTCGGATTGTTCTGTACACACCAATCGATCTCATAAGCAGTTACTTTTGTAAATTAAAATTTTGTATCCAAATCACCTACCTTCCTATTGTAGATCACCAACATCAATCGCGGAATATAAAAATAAGTTAAAATGATCAGTTTAATTCTTTATCTTATTTTTTTAGTTTAATTTGATCTTTTAATTTTTAAAAGATTCATTTTAATTTGATTCTAAACTAACGCCTCATATAAATATATTAGCGGTTAAAAATTACCACAAAATATAACATTCTCTCTCCTCTCTTCTCCCTTCACATCTTCTCCCTCTTCCTGAACAAAAATAATTAGCGAAAAAATTATTTAGAAAATCAATAACAATCATAAACTGTGACGAATTCAAAGTTGCACACTGTAATAACAATCGTAGATTTATTTGAGTTGGTGACGTCAAAGTTGTGACGCAATTAAAGGGGCGTGAAAGCCACAAAAACAAACTTTCGAAATCACGACGCCATGACATATATGCTCTCCACATCCAAGATATGCACTTTGTCATAACAGATCTACACTACACACCATAAATCCACACTTTGTTGTGGCAGATCTCCAAAGAACTTCGTTGTTGCTCCTTGACGACATCAGAAAAATTTCGAATAAGATGTCATCAAAGACTTTAGCATTCCTCCTACGCCAGGAAGATGTTGTTTGGTGATATTGTAGCTCATCACGAATGCAACTTTCCCATCGGCCTTGTCGAGAAAACATCCTTGCATGCCATCGTTGAGATGGTGGCACTGTTGTTGGACCACCATGTGGACACCAACATCCGCACCATGGAGGATGTGACCCCTTTGGACATCCTGAGAATACTAACATCGAACTTCCTCTTTGACAATTCCACCCACATTGAGAAGTAAAGGGGGAAGGGTATAACTGAAAAATACATTTGTCACAGTTTTTAATTGTTAATATTTAAAAACTATTAACGATATTAGTTTATAATGAATGAAATGATCAATTTGAATCAATTTAAAAAGATAAATGATAATATAAATTTTTTAAAAGATAAAAATTAAAATAAACCCCAAAATAAAATAAAAGACTAAATAGCTCATTTCACCTAAAAATAACAAAAAATAACATATAAAATACATTCCATATAAGCAATTCAATTGCTTCGTATACAAAGATGAAATTTAATCTAAATTCCATCATAGTAGCGTCTCAATTGCAATTTTTTTCTTTTGACAAGTTTTTGTTTTTATCATTAACTATATTGAAACTTAAACTGTAACATGGAATTTTGTAAATAATATATATATATATATATATATATATATATATAAATATAATAATTAGATTGTAATTTTAATTAGCAAAAGATCTAGGGTAATTTTTTTGGTACATATCTTCTTTGATTTAATAGCTTAATTTTTATCCATTATCGATGTAAATTTTTTTACATTACCCAACAATAATAAATTATAATTAGTAAAAATTTTAAAATAATTATTATAAAATTAACTAACGTATCATTTTCATAACAAATCGTTTATATAAAAAAATTTATATAAAATAAATGCTGGTATGAATAAAAAACATGATGCCGCAAGCAATCATGTACAAGCAATTTCCCTAACTTTTCTCATCAATCGCAAGAGAATTAATCAGGGAGGGGTGCCATCTCATATTTCTAACAAAGCTCCTGATTTCGCCAATTCCATGTCAAACTTTAACAACATTTACAGGGAAACTTCATTTGAGCCAAATTAGCAACAGATCACCCCTCCCATGAATCCATTTTGTCTTATTCTCTAAGAAACCTCAAACAATTATAAGATGTATTGATCCCGGCCACGATCTATTATCTATATAAATCATTCCTCCAACCATTTCATGCCAATCAATTTGGTATGAGACTCTGACCATATCTTGCTGGGTTTTTTCTTTTCTTCCCTTTTTCTTTCGTTTCTTTAATAGTATTTTGTTTTGTGAACCATATCTTTGATACGATTAATCAATGGATAAGCACTGACCACTCTTTTCATACAAACCCTTCATTGAGTTTAGGTGGACATTATATTATATTTTATTCATATAATTGTGGGGTTACGTGGGATGGAAGAGGAAAGATATTTGTATATTATTCTGCTTTGAAGAAAGGTGCAGGGTCGTGGATCATGCCCGAATTGCCCATAGTTCCCCTGTTAGGTGACTAATGAGCTCTGAGACACCACCAATGGACACAACAGAACACGGTTTAAAAAATAGCTACTCTAATAGTATAATGGGAATAGAAAGGAATTATGGAGTGTGACTTCATCACCATAGTAAGCATTGAATACACATACGTGAAGTATCATTCTTAGCATTAAAATATATACGCGTGGCCATCACATAATGTCTTAATCCCATTTTTCACAAGACTTAGATGCTTGCAAATATCAGCTAGCTCAAAAATAAATTTCATATTGCTTATTCTCAAAGACAAACACTTTTTTTTTTGGAGGGGTGATAATATTGACCAAGAAAATAGAGAAGAAAAGGACAAGAGAAGATGACCCAGTTTCAAGTGGGTATGATTGATGGATTGAAATGGCTTAATTACCTGAGACAGGTTTATGCCAATGAAGAGTTGATTTATATATATATATATATATATATATATATATATATTTAGAATGAGAGTGTACTTGTAAACTATGTTTGTCTAAAAACCACTTAATACTTTAGAAGCATTGTCCTTTTACTTGCATATTGTTTAACTTATGTCTAACTACTTAATGTGGACCCGTTCTCAACTAATTCTCCTAAAAGCCAATTGTTTCGACTTAGTTGTGACTTATGACTTGCTTTTCATTCTTACTTTGAACTTGTATTTTAAGTTTGGGTCTCAAAAGTGTAGGGTTTATCTTCATTTATTGTGTTTTTTTAGAAGCTACAATTTTTTTTAATCAAGCCTTTATTATTCTCTTAACTTCTTATTTTGGGTTTCTCAATTTTTTTCCATTTTTTTATATTTTTTATATTTGGATTTCAAGTCTTCCCTTATATATACTAGATTCTAATACTATATTAGATTTTATGACTGTATCTAAAACTGAGAAAGAGTACCATAATTGACCTTGTTGTCACCTTACTTAGTTACTTATATGCCTCTTACGCTGCTCAATTTTCTTTTATCAAATACAAGTTTAACAACTTTGATTTTAAAATCAATTAGTATATATCATTTTGAATCATATTAGATAAAATAAATATTTAGAAATATCAACATCAACAACACCTTTAATCCAAGTCAATTGGGGTCGGTGATGGATGAATCCAATGATAAATCGTAAATGAGACAAAAAGAGAAAGGGAGCGAGAAAGAAAAAAGTGAAAATAAGACAAAAGAGAAAAAAAATGGTGAAAGAAAGAAGGAAGAAAAGAAGAGAAAAAGAACTAAAACAAGGGAATGACTAGAACATAGAACTACTAATGGGTTTAACCTTCCACCAAACTTATAGTTTTTCTCCATTTCGTCCTAAGACATACCGTCCGCCAATCTATATCTCACTCCATTAGGTCTTATTTAACTACCTTTCCTCGTATAAGTTTCGGTTGACGTCTATCTCTCTTTGTATTGAGCTCATGATAATAAACTCTTATTCTTATGGGAGCATCTAATAGTCATCTCATAATGTGCTTAAACCACCTCAATCTATGCTACATCATCTTTTTCACATACCAGTATATGATATTATAATCAATATTCACTTATAATATAAAAATATTATTTTACATATATATCAAATAAAATAATTAAGCATCAATTGATCTTTAAATTACATGAAATTTGGTAAACCTGATCTATTAAATAAAATTCAGCAATACAATAATATTCGTAAAATGTTACTAAACAAAATAACTATAAATACACTTATTCTGAGAGTAGATTTTTTTTAAGATCCAATTACTTTTCCTTTTAAAATACTACCAGCATTATTTTTTTCTGATCTCTCTTTTTTTTTTTAAAATAAAATATATGCAATCTTATTTAATTTATATTTTTTGTCTTACTTTTAATATTTAATTCTATATCAAATGCATGTTACTGTAACATTGATAACAAGTAAGTCAATGTTTGCAAAATTATATTTGAGACAAAAGTATTTTTGTCAATGAATTAAATTTTTTATTTTGTTTTTATTCATTTGATTTATGTTGAAAGGTGCTTACAATATTTTCAATTTCAAACCAAACATCATTAACTATATTATTGAACTTGATTCTCAATTTCATTGTCGGATTAGATCTACACCATTAATTCCATTTCTTATAGCATGTTGGCCTTGTCTAATTCAACTGTAACATGAAACCGCCAATAGCGAGATTTTTGGAAACAAAAAAAGAAAAACAGTGACAATGCCAATTATTGCAGGTCGATAGTAAAATGACTAAAATCTGACTTGCTAAGCAAAATAGTTTAGGGCTAGTTTATTTTTAATATATATATATATATATATATATAATTACTAACATATAAATATTTTTTAAAAGAAAATAAATTAAAAATAAAGTAGAATTTTTACAATTAAATATAAAATAAAAATATTTTCTTAAACCAAATAAATATTCTTTTTATTTTATCCGAAGCTGAAGTCAAAGACGTGAATAAATAAAGTAAGGGAAAGAATATTACACGGAAAAATCTGTAATGTACAGGAGATCGAGTGTGAAATTAATGGCTTACCTGTTTAAAAATTGTTACGTTAATTAAGTTTTTAATTCTTAAACTTTTTTAAAATTTTATTTTTGGTTTTTGAATAAAAGTTTGACTAGTTATAATTCTTTAATTTTTTTTGTTAAACTATTTAGTTCTAAATAAAAATTTAACTAATGAACTTTTAAAAAAATTTAATTTTTAGTCCCTTAATAAAATTTTGAAATCCATTATTTTTAACAATTTAATGAATTTCAAGAACTAAAAATTAAATTTTTTAAAAATTTAGGAACTTTGAACTGTTAAACTTTTGTCTAGCGACTAAAAAATTTAACAGAAAAATATTGAGAAATTATGACCAGTCAAATTTTTGTTTAGGAACTAAAATCCAAAATTTTAAAAAAGTTTTAAAACTAAAAACTTAGTTAATCCAAATCTTTCTAAATAAAATTGCATTTCTTCTTATAAGGACATGGATCAGTAGATGAGTTGAAAATGTCTTTGGAATAAAAATGGAAGAATAGGTCATCCTCAAAGGGTACATATAAGAGCAGGTTTCACAAATTCTTCTTATATTTCTATAAATGATATTCTTAGAAATACATCATCAAAATATCATTCTCGAATATTTTTTTAAAAATATGTTTGATTACATTTTAGGTTATGTTTAAGATATTTCAGTTAGTTTCTGACTTTTTCTATTATCTCAAAAACTTGTTTGAGTCTTTGATATACAAGTTTTTTTTAATAATTTTTAATATTTTTTAAAACTCTACTTGAAATAATATTTTTTAGAATGCTATCTTCGAACTTTTTATATTTTCTTCTATTTTTGTCCTAAATATATTTATCCAATTTTCTAATTACCATTTTTAAATAAATCATAATTTTTTTTGTATTTTATATTTTTTAGTTACTTCAATAATTAGTTTTATTAAATACCTATAATTTAAACAATAATTTATGATTGAATGATATTATAAAATTATTTTATATTATTATAACATAGATATTAAACTCTTTTAATATTTCTCAAAATAATTTTAAAATTTAAAATAATTTTGATAAAAAGAAAGTTGAATGTGGATTAAACGATAAATTTTCACATTCTCACAAAAAAAATTAGTTTTTCACCTCTCTTATAATAAAGAAAGAAAATTATAATATTCTTAGAATTAATAACTCCCAATTTTTTTTGTTAAAAAATATATCAATTCTTCATATTGGCAAGAATCAATTAAAATTCAGTGATACAATGGTCAGAGGGATTAGAGAGGCAAGTGGCAGGAAAGCAAAGGTGAAAATAGATGGAGGAGACGTGGCGTTGAATTTGACTGGGTATAGGTTACTGCAGTGGCTATATTATGGCAGTGGCAGTGACACCCTAACCTTTCTTTTCTTTTGGTTTGGCTCAAAAGGAAAAATCCACACTCTCGAAGCACACCACCATTGACCACACTGCAACCCTCTTCACACGTGTGCGTTGACCACTTAAAACTACGATGTTTAACATCACGTGCCAATGCTATGAAGTATGAACTGAACCAATCGTTGCCGCTGCCATGCGCTTCCTACCGACCTACCCTAAATCTGAATCTCTTTACTTTGGATGTTAGAGTTGTAATTATTATTGTCATTATTACTGATATACGATAATAGAATCTTATTAGCTAACGTACATGTACAAAAAATGGCATGTTGAATCCAAATCTTTCATCAATAATAAAGAATCAGTTTTTTTTTTTTTTTTGTGTAAAAATGTTCTATTTTTAATCTTTCATGAATATTATAATAATATAATCGTTTTTTAATTGTATTATGGGTGTTCTTGATTTTATTTTTCTTAAAATTATTTTACAAAATAGATTTTGAAAATCATTTTAGAGAATAATAGAGAAAAAAAGTTAAACATATAAAATAGTTCCTGCATGTGTTGTGTTGCGGATTCTCAGTTTTGTCTTTATTTGTAAGAATTTATTAAATTGGTAAATATACAAATCAATATTAATAGTTTAGTCTCTACCATCTTACAATGATTAATTGCTAACTTCCTTACACATTTTAAATTTGATTCAAATACATATTGTGCATTCTTAATTTAGTTATAATACATGTAGAACATTCTTAATTTGGTCACTCTATATAGTGTATTCTTAATTCAGTACAAAATGTAAGACACCAAATTAATAACGTATTATATACACATGAATCAAATTAACAATGTGCCAAATGCATGAAGATTAAATAAAAAATGAATAGAGGATTAACAATGGCATAGAACAATCTGATAACAACATTTACACGTATAAAGTCACATTTAATAAGATTTTATATATAGGAACCAAACTGAGAATTTATAGCGTATATAATTAAGGACTAAATTATATGTATATCTAGAAAAAAAAATCCATCTATAAGGTAATTTTGAAAATAGTTTTTGTTCTACAAAACTCACTTACAGGATTATTTTCATATAATATACTTTTGATCTATTTTTTTTTTTAAATAGACTACAAATATTGTTTAATGGAGGCAATTTTGCTTAGCTAGTAACAAAATTTTTCCACTGTGTTAAAAAAATTACTCTTAAAAAATATTATTTTAGAGTAAATACTAATATATTTAAGTAAATTTTTTAAAAGATTTTAATATAAAATAACTTAAGCTTTTAATATAATATATTAAATAAATTATTTAAAACTATAATTTTAGACTTTAATTATTAAAGTAAGTAACTGAAAAAATGTAGGCCAACAAACCAACTTAAATAGCGCGAGTCACGTAAGACTTAAGTGAATCAATATATCTCAACCTAATCCAAATTTGACCTATTGTAAGATCACCCACATATAACCTGCCCCACAACGGCCTAACCCCAGTTCACACCACCATTAGATATAAATGAAAAAGAGGTATAAAGTGCTGAATAATGGCATTATCTGGAACCATAGTCAAGTTCATTACTTTTCATACGTATAGTTTTAAAGGTCTTTTTCAATGAAAGGAATTAAAACTCCCGTTAGAATTAAAATTGATCCAGAATTCTAATCCTTGTATTTGATTCGTATCAAATTAAATTCTAATTTAATTTTAATATCTTTAACAGAAATTAATTAGTAATTTGCTTACTGCTTTATTGTGTACAATGGAGAGTACTTACTACTTATAATTGATGAAATGAAATCTATCTAATGCTAAATTAAGCCCTAAGATGAAATGAAGTAATGTTCAGAGTTCTCTCTATAGCCTACAACTATTCCCGGTATGAGACTTGAAATAGGTTACTAAAAAGGTCATTTCTATAATTGTATGCCGTAACCACAAGCCAAAAGTAAAACTACAAAAATGTAGTTACCAAAATAAATAAATAAATAATGAGAGTACATCTATTCCCCTTACAGGTACCTTCAATGCAAGAATCACCTAAAAGACCAATACTAACAAAATATACTGATGAAAGTACATATGCCGTCAAAATTCGTATTCAATCTATAGTTGAAAATAATCCAAAACTACAAAACAAAATAAACTACATACATTGTCCTTAATAGAGAAGACAACAAAATAAAGCAAAAAATGATTAAAAGAAAGTTTTGTGTTTTCACTGTCAATATGCAAACAAGTTGGAGTGAATATTGCAACCCAAAAGCTGAATTATGAATTGAAATAAAGAATACGTCAACAGTCTAGAAGACACAGCCAAGTTGGAGGCTTTATTTCGGGGCATAATAATGAAATTTTTTCCTCTGCCTTCTAATTATGCTGCTAAGATATAAGAATTGAAAGTGACCTCTTTCAAACTTTTATAACATCTAGATAGGTAAAAGCAAGTGGTCGATCGCTTTGGATAACTACGATGACTAGTGGCACAAAAGCTAGTTACATGAATATAAGACGCATTAAGGTGAGATTCTTTATTGTGTGAAAAAATTGAAACATTGAAAGGGAGAAAAGGGAAAATGGTTGCACCTGTATGCAACACGTGTGTGAAGCCTGAAGGTGACAGGTACATTTATCTGGACGAAATATTTACTTACCAGGAATACAATGTTTATGATGAGAATAATGTCAATTTAAGTAAGGGTAATATATATCGTTTCGGTCGTTTAGTTCAACTCTCTTCGTACTCCTATACTCGAGACTAAGAAATTATATACTATATCGGTCATTTATCAATTGATTCCTAGTTGATACTCGATCATCACTCTTTATTTAATATTAACAATCTTTGGTGTGGCCTAACAGTCACCCAGAGATTTTGGAATAACAATCATGATGAAGAATTAAATGTCAAAATTGCAATTACCAGGTTGAGCGGACACAAGAATAAAAAGACCAGCAGCAACTTAAGAAAGGCATATGACATTTGCTCACTTGAATGTTTTCGGGTTAGGTTTTCTAAACGTTATGTACGATCTATCTACGGGGACATGTAGTAATAATTATTTTTTTTCCTAATGTGATATGAAATTATGTGGTGTAATAATTAAGATTCTGCTCCCATTACCTTGTTTGCGAATGAATGATGTATCTGGAATGTAGTTAGGACATAGATTTCAAGAGGGATGGGTTAGAGTTACTTGGTAGGACCGTGCAAGTTGCTAAGACTTTAAGTTGTGAGGGAAAGGCCGGTGGAGGAGGCAACTTTGAACTTTGTCCCAATCTCTCTTTGTACTTTTGCGTTTGGCGTTGGGCTCCTTCAACACTGCGTAATCGTTACTCTCCGTTTAATTTGTCGTTAAATGAAAAATATGAAATGACTTTTCTCTTCCTCTGCCCTCATCTACTTCGTTAGATTAATACTACATACTATTACTGTGGCAATCAAATAATAAAAAACCTTTTCTAAGAAAATATAAATGCATAATCGCGTATGTCTTAATGGGAAATATTTATACTTAAGTTTAACTTAGACAGAGTATCATGCATGAATTATATTTAACAGATTTTAAATCAATTTGACACTTATCCATGTATCTGAAATGGGTTGATTTCGTCTTAAAAAAATATGTACAGTGCACGAAATATTCAGTCCGTGCCATTAAATATCACAACGTCAATCTGTTGATGCAATTTGAATAGATAACATCAAAATCTAGAAGGAGTCGTTCATTGGGAAATTTGTCTTTTACTATTTGACTTTTTGACTAGATAGATTTTAGATTAGTTGAACTATCAGTGTTATTAGTTTTATTTAACATGTTCATTGCATACAAAGAGACTCAAAAATTGCTTTATATGAAAAAATAGAGATTAATTTATAAAGTAGATTCTTGTTTTAATTTTGAGATTGTATTTATCAACATTTTATTCTTTGCTTTGCAAAACTACTCTACCTTAATCAGTCACTCTATGAAACATTATTCATTTTAGTTGTTAATGTTAGCTGAAAATATTGTACAAAAGGATTAACATATATAAAAGACATTCTTTTAAATAAAAAAATTAAAATAACTGACATTTAAAATAACCGACATTCATTAAATATTACAACGTAAATATATTGATGCAATTGGAAGAGATAATAAGTTCAAATTTGTCTTTTACTATTTGACCCGATAGATTTTATGGTAGTTGAACTGTTACTGTTATTTATGTAACATGATTCATTGCATGGAATTGAAGAGGCTAAACAATTACGTTATATGAAAAAAAAGGCTAAATTATAAAGCAAATTATTTCAATTTTGAGATTGTAAATATCGACATTTTAGTCTTTTGGTTTACAAAACCTCACCTTAATTAATCACACTATAAAACATTTTTTTTAAATTACATATAGAAGAACTGAAAGTCTCTAGGAAACGAAATATGAGTGATGTCAGCTCTTACAACTTCAAGAACAAAACTAGGAGCAAATTCAAAAACACGAGTAGTGAAGTCATCTTCCATAGCATGCTTAGCCAAACTATATGCAACTTCTTAGCTTCTCTCTATATATGATTCCAAGTAATCTCTCTCTCGTTTTTGTGGACTAAATGGATCTCCCTAATGATATCATCACAAGGGTGCAACATATAACACTCTTCAGGAAGAAGTTCCACTTCCAAGGGAGAATCGAAGTTCACGTAAATCTTCTGAAATCTCCTTGACCAAGCCAATTTGAGACCAACCATTATTGCCTTCAACTCAGCAATGAGAACTGAGCACCCACCAAATGAAATATGCATTGTGATCTTGCAACACTCCTCCACAAGCTTGCTTATTACCTTTTCCGAAAACATCTTTCATTTTAGTTGTTAATGTTTCCGGCAAATATAGTACAAAAATCTTTAAAGTCTAATATTAAAATAAATGGCATTTTAAATATTAATGATTAATTTTGTTGAATAAAAATAAAATGTAAATATACAAAAAAAAAAAAAATAGTATTAGACTTGGCAATTTTAACCTAACTTAATTAGTTGACCTGAATAAACCATAATTAGAACCTATAGAGTTCAAAAAATGTAGTCCCAAAAAGGACAATAATATTTTGGCTTAATTTGATTGGGTCTATTGAACTAGATTGGACTAGTAAAATACTGACTCGGTCTTATAAGTTATTACATTTTATTTTCTTTATCAATTTATATATGTTTCTTAAGAAATTTGTATATTAAATATATTTAATTTTAATTGTTTATTTATTTTTAATTAGGGATAATTTGATACTTGGTTTGTTGGCCTGATTTAGGGCTAGGTTGGACCACAAAAATTATAATCATATTGACACAATCTGATTTACATCCTCTAAATTGAAATATGTGATAAAAAATAGAAACGAGAAGTTTGAGTCCTCACTTTTATTCAAGTAAGTAAAATAAAATATAATTAAGAGACAATAACTCTTTTCTATGTTAAAAATCATGATAAGACAATGTCATATTTTGAGTTATGCTGATCGGTTTGAGATGCTCTTTGTGTCATTGAAAAGTTTAGAGAAAAATTTATAACTTATATCACTACTGTATAAATCTAAATTAACTTTTATCTTGTTAAAAATAACTAAAAAGTAGGCTATTTTATCATTGTAAGAACTCGTGCCATATTCCTTTCACTCTCCATTCTCTTCCTTTCACTTGATAAGTCTAACAATGGGCAAGTTACTCTCATCATCCTTTTTTCTCTCTCATATACAATAAGGAAACTACCAAATAGTGAGAACTAAGCAAAAGAGGCATATATAAAACCGGTCTAATGCTAATGTAAAGTGTGTGGCTTGTGACAATTATTTATTTTATTTTACTGTTGATCCTGAAACACATGTCATAAATAAGTAGTATCTAAAACTGAACAATGAGAAGCTAAAGACCATTTACCAATTTTCCTTTAATAAAAATAACAAAACCTTTGGAGACTTTAAAAACTCCATCTTTAGTATAATAGTTAAATCTTTGAGAATTTAGAGCATCCGGAAAATGAGATTTTTCTTTAAGTATGGTATATGTCGAACATTAGCCAAAGTTCTCACAATTTCACCATGCATCTCCATTTAGATTGTTCTAATGTCAATGATCTTTCAACACATGTCATTTCCCAGAAGAACAATACTAGCATTTATTTAACTATAAGTGTTATAAGAGGATCTTGAAAGCCCATTTCGACAGGTTATCAGTTGGGAAAACTACCATATTTTCGTGGGTATTGCTATTGGCATTATCATTTTTGCAAATGGCACCATCCACGTGGCTTCCTTCTAAGCATATTCTGAAATTTTATTTTGAAAATTTGTACAACAGAATCATGATTTTATTATACAATGGGAGGGTGAAAAAAAAACAATGCAAGCACGATTCCGTTATAAACTTATTCAATGAAATCGTAATTCTGATGTGCATTTTTTTCTCCCGCAAGTAACACAACATAATCATTATGTTGTATTATTTGATTCCATTCACAAATGTATAACAGAAGTATGATTTTGTTTTGTTATTTTATTTTCATCCATATTTTGTAACGGAATCATGATTCTGTTGTGAATTTTTTAAAACAAAAAGAAAACCTCAATGAAAAATACTATTATGTTGTGTTTCTCAATCCAAAACACAACAGAATCATATTTTTATTATGCACAAAAAAATAATTAAAGTGTTTATCTATATGGGCATCGATAAAGAGAAATGAGAAGGAGACTTGAAGGGGAAATGTGAGGGTGAAGTTGAGAGAGATGAGTGAAAGGAAGGAGTTTGAAACTCAAAGGAAGAGAAAAATGAGAGAGAGAGAGAGAGAGAGAGAGAGAGAGAGAGAGAGAGAGAGATTTAAGAGGAAGAGAGACTGAGACACATTTGAGAGGAAAGGAGGGGAAAGGGTGGGGG
Organism: Glycine tomentella; assembly: GCA_007407185.1. Lineage (NCBI taxonomy): Eukaryota > Viridiplantae > Streptophyta > Magnoliopsida > Fabales > Fabaceae > Glycine > Glycine tomentella. Next base: position 1,670,745 of record PYAF01001118.1, on the reverse strand, counting down.
GAACTGTTTTAAGGCAGTTTGGTCTATTTCCAATATATTTTCAAAAAGTGATAATGGGAATAGCAATCCCCACTTTTCGCTCTACTTAAGCCCAACTTGCTGGCCCAATCAAATGCATCCAATGAGCCCAGTTAAATGCGTTACGTGACCAGTAATAAAAGATGAAATATATTGTGCCACGATTTTCATTTCTGCACGTCAAATGGTTTTGGCACACTTCATATGCCTTTGATTTGGTCACGTACAGACAATTAGGAAGATTGATGGGAAAAAAAAGCATAAGGATAAGAAACACTATTACTCATAAATCGTGAGAAAAAAAAGATAAACATCAAATAATAAATTAACTTAATTTGGCTAATTAGAAGAGATAATAAAAAAATGTAACGACATTCCTGGAAGGCTCGAATCCTTTGGTGGACTTTCGTCTTTTCCAAGTACCAACATTCCAGAAAGAAAAAATTGTGGCTGGAAAAAATTAACGAGTAAAAACACAAACGACTAATGTTTTTTTTTTTAAAAAAAAAAGTTATAAAATCAAATTAATTCTGCACTGTTTAATGAAAAACATGTATTTCAATGTACATAAATGGTTCAGATTAATACTAGACACCACACATCCCAATTATTTTCAATACTTCAAAATCAGTTCCATCAAATATACTTGTACTAAACTCTAAACTAAATTGATACTAAATTAGATGGATGAAAACAAGATTGCAAGTAGACCTCATTGCCGTGGTTGTATAAAAAAATAATAGGGTTCCAAGTGAAAGTCTATTTTGGACCAACATTCCATGTACATAAACTCTTGTTTACAGTATCTGTTTTGGTTGGTTTTGGTCTGATCACGTGCAATATCTAATCTTTAGTAATAATGAAATTATGGAAATTTTTCAATTGTTTGTCAGATGCAGACGAAAAATAATCAATGACACGTAGGGTACCTATGCGCCTATTTTCAAATGCTGAACCAAGCTTCGGATAATCATGTTGCATTATTAAGTGAGTAGTTGGGTGGTGAAGTAAACTGTAAAACCAAAAATTGTGTGGGACAAGTGCCTATTTTAGTGTACAACGTCGAACGAATGGATTACACAAATTAACATGCATAATGCACTCAGAGCTGACTCGAAGCACTGGAATTTTAGGCTGTGCATGTTTTTTTTATTATATGAACTGTTTTATAAAACCAGTTGGTTTGGATCGAACTTGTTTTTATAAAAAAAAAAATGGACAGTTTATTCATAATATAATATTTTATTTTATTGGTAAGATTGAAAGATAGGTACCTAGAGATTTATAATACTTACGTATTTTGCTTAACAAACTAATTAAACTAACTAAATGTGTTCGAATTAAATTTGAAATTACAGAATAATTTTTTTTTATCAAAGCTTAACTGCTAAGTATAATATTCTTACATAGCTTTAGAATTGTTCACTGGCATGATGATGCCAATCAGATGTCACTCCAATGAAGAACAAAATGTCAATACTCGGACCTTTTCATCCATTGTCAAACCTTTGAAATTGAATGGTTAAAGATTAAAAAATTATTTTGTTCATTTTGGAAAACTTTGACAGTCAAATTTCATGAAATAATTTATTTGAGAATTCTAACTTGCAACAGTGCCACTCCTCAGAGTCCAAGGGACCATAGCCTCTACTGTGTTTCGGGAGTATGCTTTGACTCTGACAATAAAAATGAAGACAACGAGATTTCATACTGGGCATACAATTATAGCCCATTTATACAATTTCTTTTTTTCTTGACTGGCCCTACAATTTTAGCACATTTATTTATATTTTTTTTCTTAACCTTTTGGAACACTAGGAAAAAAAGATTATGATTAATCTGGAATTCAGCTAGTAAGTAAAGCGTGATTAAAAATTATTTTTGTTAAGGATCAAACTTGAGTACTTCTCGAATGATATTTATTCATATACTAGCATGTTTGTTTATTTTTCTCTTTTTTTGTTTATTTTCATAATAAGAATTGAATAGTATAATTATTTGTGTTATTGTATTTTATTTAACTTCATAATTATAGTTTGTAAACCAATTTTTTTACTCACAGATAATGATAGTTACAATCTCTTTGAAGGATCATGTTAGCTAGTATATGTACATTATATAGCAATCCCTAGATTGGTATATATGTCGATTATAAAGTTAGTACTTTATATCTTTCAATAACTATATTATTTAAATTTTGATGTATACAAATAATATATTAAATAATTTGATATTAAACAATGTTTTTATAAATATAATTTATATTACAGTAACGTTCAATTAAATTAATAGTGGGTTTGGAAATAAATATTTTTGATAAAACGTTATTGAACTGTTTAAACATAATTTTCATTTATATTTGATATATGAAAGTGACTCTTCGTCTCATATGTGCATCTGAGTGCATGTTCGCAAGTCATGAAACTTGTGTTTATCTTGAATAATTCAAATATCTCACTTGCATTCATATTTGTGTCAATGAAGTGTCCACGGAATGACATAATCCTTTGATTTTACATTTAACTAAGATAAAAAAAAAAAAAATTTCAATCTAGAACAAGTTGACTATTTAACAGGATTGTGGGGTAATTATTGTGAAGGACAAACCATATAGCAAGGATCATGCGGTGATGACAATTTTTTTTAATCATATTCTTCATGGAGTATCATCGATTTTGTCAACGATTAATCTCCTTTGAAGAATTTGGTTGATCACTTTTAGTAAGATTTTCTCCTTTCAATTATATTTTTCTATGTACAAGACTCAAATCTAAAACTTTGATTAAGAGAAAATTTGATTGATATACAATATTAATTATAGATATTAATTTGAGAATTCTTTCTCTCAAGGCAATTCAAACATCAAAATGATAACAGGATGGGCCCAATAAGTGAGGGTTAAAAGTAAAATTTGAGATTTTTTACTTTAAATAAGAGAATTACTTGTTAAGTTATTTTTTATTATCTATATGTGATTTTGTGTTTTGAATGATTAATAATAATTTTTTTTTTAATAAATTTAAAGTTTAAGCTTTAATCATTTTATCCATGATGGACCTGCCTTGAATGATGAAATACTTTTGAACTTAGTTTTCGAAAGAGAAATATGAAAAGAAAAATAAAAAGTAACAAAAAATGATGAATTCGAAATATCAGTCGAAATATGCAATGAAACAGTGATTAAAGCCAAATGACACGTTAAAGTCAGTTTTTAATTTATTTGTTTAGTTTATAAGTTGGTGTAACTCATAAGTTATTCTTTCTAACTAAGATTAAAATAACTTTTTTTAGGGGAGATTAAAATAACTTATAAGTTTGTCTATAATTTATGAGTTTGTCTAAAGCATCCTTCTTGGTGGAACAACAAACATGGTGCAGTGGATGTAGGTATCAAAACTCGGACCAGGAATCTTCTGTAAAGGGTTCAAATGGGGAGAGGGGTCCAGTGTTTCAGAATGTTAGGAGAGGATGGTTACTGGGTAGGAGATGAAGATGACGCAGAGTGTGGCGTTCCGGTAACGAAAATGAGAGCGTCACAGCAGCTTTTGGGTTTTCCGGTGATGCCATATGGGAAGCCGGAAAAGCCACTTCCAAATTAAAAAAATCTTGATGGTGAAAGGAGTCAACATCAATCCCCTACGGATTTGGAAAAAGATGTCATAGGGGTAGGGTCTGAGCATTTGTTGGAGACAGAAAAAAGATAAGGGCTCAGACTTGCATAAGGAAGGAAACAAAATATTTAGTTATGAAGGGGGCATCGATCTGGGAGACATTGACAAAGTAGATAAAGGGGAATATGACAAAGGAGAGTGGCTTGCGATGGAGACCAAGACCAGTAGAAAAAAGAAGAAAGAGAAATAGATGGGCCAAAGGTACATGAACGAACGAATCAGGATGCCTCGACGATGAAAATAATGCAACTGTCCCTCAGCCATATGACATGGAAATTAAACGTTTCAATATAGGCAACAAGGAAGAAAGAGAAGCCATCGAGAATATGCAGGGGGTTTTTATTAATGAGGATACAAATGAGAAGAAGCAGCATAAGGGAGGTATCATCATTAGAAAGTCTACAACTACAAGGAAATTTTTTGGCACGATACCAGTTATAGGAGGCATAGGAGGGGATCATGTTCGTACAATAAAGGAAGCTTTGGGAGGTAGCATATGTAGTGGGGTTTGTGTTGTTAAAGATGACAAGACTGAAGCAAATCATATATGGGATATAGCGACAAATATGGGAGTGGTATGTGCTATAAACACGGAGGTTATGCTGGAGAAAATTGCGGACTTGGAGATAAGGGAGAAAGAGTAAGGAAGCAATGGCGAAGGAAAGGAAAACTAATCAGTTGAAATGAAGATTATGACCCATAATGTCAGAGGGTTAGGTGGGAAGCTCAAGAGGAGAGCAATCAGGGAATGCATCATTAAAGAAGAGGTGAAGTTTGTATGTTTGCAAGAGACAAAGATGGAAAGTATATGTAGACAAGCTGTAGCACTGGTATGGGGTGATGATGAGTTTGCATGGAAAGAGTCTCCGTCAATTAATCGTGCAGGTGGACTATTGTGCATGTGGAAAAAGGAGATTATGGAGATCAACAACTTCTTTGCTGGGAAATGCTGCGTGGGTGTACAAGGTGTTTGGAAAGAAGGTAATATTCCATGCTTTATCCTTAATATTTATGCACCTTGTGATTTGGAGGAGAAGAGGAGACTATGAGCAGAAATTGTTGAGCCAAAAATTAAGTAAAGATAGCTTATTGGTGTCTAGCTTATGATTTTAACTCGGCGAGAGCTATGGAGGAAAAGAGAGACAATAACATTCAGCTAAAATTTTTAGCCTAAGCTAAATTTTAAGTAATGTCAAATTTTATTTTAAGGTAGTGTAAAATTTTATTTTTATTCTTAATTAATTATATAAGTATATATAATTATTAAATAAAATTATCCGACACTCAATAACTGCAAATTTTATTTTTTATGTAGTGTCTTGGCCATTGCTGGTCAAGGAGTGGCTCCACCACTGATAACAATGTAGCAATTGGTGGAAAGATATGGACACTTTCAATAAGTTCACTAGAGATTTAGAAGTGGAAGATATTCCGTAGGTGGGCAAGAGTTATACTTGGTATAGATCAAATACTCATTCCAAGAGTAGGATTAATAGATTCCTTGTATCAAATGAGTGATTTCAAGAGTGGTCGAATAGTACTCAATATGTCTCGAGTAAGAGCTTTTTGGATCATTGTCCTTTTAAAGTCCTCAATTGTTGGCTTTTAAATAAAGGTTTCAAGGAGAAAGTGGAGGAAATATGGCAATCCTTTTGATGTCCAAGGAAGAGTTGCATACATATTGAAAGAAAAACTCAAGCTTCTTAAAAAGGAACTAAAAAAGTGGAACTTGGAGAAATTTGGAAATCTTGAAAAATAATGCAAGAAGTTAATTGCCAAGGTAAATTTATTGGATGTGATAGATGAAGAAGTGAGGTTGACGAAAGAAGAAATTGAAAGGAGGAGGATTTGTGAGAGGGAATATTGGAAGATTGCTAAAAGACATAAATCTCTCTTACGCCAAAAATCAAGAACTGAGTGGATCAAGGATAGGGATGGGAATACAAATTTTTTCCATAATGTTATTAATCGGAGAAGGAGAAAAGATGCCATTAAAGGTCTTCAACTTGGTGGTCGGTGGATAGAAGATTTGTGTAGGGTAAAGAGAGGTATATTGGAGTTTTTTAGAGAAAGATTCCAAGAAACTTCTTTTGAGAGGTCAAAGCTTGATGGAGTTCCATCTCATTATGTGCACAATTTAGTGAAGCCGAAGTTAAAGAAGAATGGTATGAATTTCAAATTTATCAAGAAATGTCAAGAGACATTAACGGTAGATATATTAAGCATGATACATGGGTTTTGGGAGAATGGGGCAATCCCAAGAGGTGAAAATTCTTCATTCATCACTTTGATCCCTAAAAAGGATGATCTGCAAGGCCTTAATGAGTTTTGGCCTATATCCTTGATAGAGTGTATGTATAAAATCATATCCAAAGTATTGGTAAGAAGATTGAGAAGGATAATTCATAAATTAATTGATGAGAAGCAAAATGCATTTGTAGGGGGAAGGAACATGTTGGATAGTGTCCTCATTGCGAATGAGGTGGTGGATGATGCTAAGAGGAGGAAGAAGTCATGCCTTGTCTTTAAAGTCGATTTTAAAAAGGCATATGATTATATTTGTTGGGATTTCTTGATATATATGATGGTGAGAATGAGCTTTAATCATAAGTGGATCTCAGGGAAAGACATGTTTGGAGACGACAACCATTTCTATTCTTGTAAATGGTAGCCCTATGGAGGAGTTTAAACCAAGGAAAGGATTAAGACATGGAGATCCAGTTGCACCTTTCTTATTCCTAATTGTAGCATAAGGCTTAAGTAGTCTCATGAGGCAAGCATTGAAAATTGGGAAGTATGTTGGGCATAAGGTGGGAAAATAATTGGCGGAAGTATCACTCTTGCAATTTGTCGATGACACTCTTTTCTTTGTGAAGGCATCTATACACAACATCATATGCATTAAGGCAACTATGAGAAGCTTTGAGTTGGTATCGGGACTTAAAGTCAATTTTCACAAAAGTTGTTTGGGTGATTTTGGAGTGGATTCTCACCTTGTTCATAGGTATACTCACTTGCTAAATTGCTCTGTTATGTCCTTGCCTTTCAAATACCTGGGGATTCCTATTAGGACTAATCATAGGAGGGAGTGTGTGTGGGAAAGTATCTTGGATAAGTGTAGGAATATGCTTAGTAGTAGGAGACATAGAACTCTTTCTTGAAGGGAGAGGGGTCACTTCGATTAATTCGACCATTTCTCCTTTTACTCTTTTCTTTTTATCCTTTTTTAGGATTTCGATCGGGGTGGCTCAAAAAATCACTAGTCTCCAAAGAATTTTCTTAGGGGGTGGAGACGAGGGAGGGGGAAGATAGCATAGGTGAATTATGATGAAGTTTGCAGGCCGAGGGAGCTCAAAGTGTTAGGTATAAAGAATATTAAACACTTCAATATTGTTTTGCTTAGGAAAATGGAGGTCGAGAATGATGACAAAGAGGAAGTCATTATGGTGTCTTGTACTCTTGTCCAAAAATCAAAATTTGAATATTTGGATGATATGTCTTTTAGGAGAGTATCACTCTTAGATTCTATATGGTGGAGGGACTTGGTGGAAATGTTGTGGGGATGGGAAAAAATTAAAATTTTGGCATAATACATGGTGTGGCAATGAATTGTTAGCCTCTAAATATCAAAGGCTCTTGTTAAATTCTTGCCAAAAGGATGATTTAGTGGTTGATGTGAGGGAGTGGATGGGTGAAACTTGGTGTTGGAGGTTGAGGTGGAGAAGGTAATGGTTCATTTAGGAGTTGCCATTGGTGGGGGAATTTTTTATGGAGGATATAAAGAGGATTAAATTGAGGCACCATGTGGATGATATGATCTTGTGGAAAAGTGGTTCAACAGGGACGTACTCGGTTAAAATTGCATGAGTATGTTTTTCATGAGTATGTTTTTCGTAATCTATATCCTGTTGAAAACCTTTTTTATAGGGATCTTTGGAAATTATTTATTGCAAAAATATTATCATATTTGTGTGAAGGCTTTCGTTTAACTGATTGCCAACCATAGACAACCTTGTGGCTCGTGGAATAAACTTGCAAAACACAGGATCAAGCCAATGTTCATTTTGTAATGCATGTAGTGAAACTTTGGAGCATCTATTTTATACTTGTAAATTTGCATCAAAGGTATGGAATCAATACTACTCCTGGATGGGAATTGTTATTGAATAACATTGGGATGCCATAAACACTTTCAGCATCATGATTGTAACTGATTAGGATCTACAAAGAATAAAATGTGGAAGTTTGTTTGGTGTGCATTGATTTCGGCTTTGTGGGGGCACAGAAAAAATTATTTTCCAGCAGCAAAGCGCTAATTTGGATTCAGTGGTGGAAATTATCAAGTACAAATCATGAGCTTGGTTGGAGGCAAAGGTCAATGCATTCCACTTTTCATATTACGTATGGTATTATAATCCTGGATTAATTTTGTAGATGTGGGAATGGTAGAGAAAGTGTTCTTTGGTATATTGTTTGTTATTGTAGCGATATATCGCTTCATTGCCTTATGGGAATATGAACTCTGCAGGGTTAGGGTTAAAGGAAAAGAAGTGGATAGAAACAGTACATGATAAATGGGAGCTTCTATTTAATCATTGTATATAGGAGTTTCTACTTAATCTTTGTATTAACTTTGTAATGACTTTAGGTACTTCTGGTACCCAGTAATGTTAATTCTTTTTGGTTGAACAAAAAAAAAAACTTTATCTAACTAGTCTAAAATATTCAGTAAAAAATTTCTATTAATAGTTTATAACTTGTAAGATAGATTTTTTTTTTCAAACTGCTTATTCTTTCTTTCACATAATATTTTTAGTGTTATCTTTGCTAATTATTATAAAAATTTAAGTAGTTAATATTTTCTTTAAAAAAATACACATTACTTAATTCAAAGATTAAAAAATATTAGACAAAAAATAAATGTCTAAGAAAGATTGGTAATTGGCTGGCGGTTTACACAATCAATTTCTAATAACTAACGGTTTTTTCTAGAACTCCGGATTAAATTTCAAAGTTTTTTTTTGTTTTGATTCTGGCTTAAATTTCAAAGTTAAACTCACTGATGGGTTCCACTTTCATGAAATCAACCATTAATTTAAAAATTCATTTTAATCGTGTTCTGAATTCTTATATTTGCTTTCGTATTTTTTACATCATTATTTTCAACCTTTTCAAAAACATCACTTTATTTTATAGGTCTTTTCCAATAGGATATCTTGAAGATGAATCTTAAGCTGAAGATATATTCTTCCAAGATCTAACTATTGGAAACCCTCTCAAGATCTTCATGTTGGAGATTTGGTTCTTGTAGAAGATTTTTGAAGATCTGAACTTTTTTTATAAACAAATAATTATTTAGTGTCTCTCATAAGTCCTAAAAAATTGTTGCGAAAAAGAAAAAGAAGAATATATAACACTAACAACAGACCACAATCCAATACAATAACATAACAATATAATTTAAAATAATAAAATAAAATAAAATAATTACAAAAGAGGGACGGATGCCAGATCGATGGTGCTCGACGACGTTATGGTGGCTAGATCGGAGAAGGTGGGGGTGGGTTGGGGGAGGAGAAGAGAGATTGAAAAGAAGAAACAAGAGAGAAGAAATGAGAAAGGAGAATCTAAAGGGGCGAAGGGGGTGAGTGGGGAAGAAAAGAAAGAAAGTAATGTAACGATAGAACCCCACTACGCAATCGAAACCCACTTTGTCCCATAATGAGATTTATTGTAAGGTCTGCGGAAAATGATTTAAGATCTCAAATAAAATATACCGTTGAAGTAAAATAGTTAGGAGATCTTAACAGTGACGTGGTACTATGGGATCCACCAAAAAGGTGATTATGAACCTAAAATGGTCTCCTATTGGAGATGTCCTAAGTTGAAGATCTGCTTTTCCAAGATCTAGCTATTGGAGACCCCCTCAAGATCTTCATATTGGAGGATTTGTTCTTTTAGAAAAACTTTGAAGGCTAGCGACGACCATTGGGTGAAGGAGGTGGGGGAAGAGAGAAGAGAGGGGGGGGGGGGGGGGGGGGGGGGGGGGGGGGGGGGGGGGGGGGGGGGGGGGGGGGGGGGGGGGGGGGGGGGGGGGGGGGGGGGGGGGGGGGGGGGGGGGGGGAGAAAATAAGAAAGGAGAATATGAAGGGTTGGATGGGAAAGGAAAGAGGGGGACAAAAAGAAAAAAAGAGGAAATGTAGTTGTCATGCATGATAGAAATATAATGGGATTGTATTATCAATATTAAAAGGTAAATTTTTTGTGGGTCTAAAAAATGATTTAAAATCTTAAAATAATATCTATTATTTGATAAAAAAGAAATTTTAGAAATATTAAAAACAATGTAACACTGCGAGATCCATAAAAAAATAATTAAAAACCTAAAATGAGATTTCATATTAGAGAAGCCAACAAAAGCTTCAATATCTATTTTAGATCTTGATTTTAACAAGAGTTAACACTTTCGTCCAGTGATATATTCTATTTTTTGCCAACCGAATTAATAATACATTTATTAATTGTTATTAGCACCATGCAATTGTATTTTGCCGGCCATACAGAATTCTTAATGGTGCAGAATGAACTCCAATTAAAACATTTAAAATCTCTATTATTCCGGACGATGTATATAATATTTTATATTCTTTATTTATTATCACAATAAACAAAATTATAGTCTTTAATGCCTCGTCTTTTTATAAAATTTACTTTTGAATCTTCAATAGTTTTTTTATTGGTTTTGGTCTCTCAAATATTATTTTTCATTATTTTTAATCGTTCTCTTTAAATGTCATTGTTAAGTGAAGATTAATCATGGATGAGGTCTAAAATAAATTTCAAGAAAACTTTTATTATTTTAAATGAGAGCTTTATATTTAGGTTTGTTTTATCAACAAATGTAGACTTTTGTCAACACATGAGATCTTTTTTGCTTTATAAATATTAATAGCAATTAAATTTTTTGTTGATAAACCTAAAACTTAAACTTTAATCATTTTACTCTTGGCTGACCCTAATGGTGATGTGTTTTTTATGATGATGGGCTACTAATTTGATGTAACTACAAGTGTTGAGGGACAAACATTGAAGAATTAAAAGTGGTCAAAAAATTGATGGATTAAAAGTGAATTTTATTTGGAAAAAAAAACTTAAATATAATTTTTGTTCTTCGAAAATTTTCAAATATTATATTTGGTTATCATTAATAAATTCTTTTCTTGATTTTTGATCCTTGAAAAATCAATTATTCTTATATTTCGTTCATGCCATAAGGCTAACTCTGTTAAGTGGTCCATCAAATATTTTTAGATTTTTTTTTCTAAAATTATTTTTGTCACAACATTTACCATCAAACGGTGACCTTTCAAGTTGACAGAAGTAACATCATGATGGGAAAAATACAAAATAAAAAGAAATACCAAAAGTCAAGAAAAAAATTATTAAAAATCAAATGCAAGACTAAAAAAATTTTAGGAATAAAAAGTATATTTAAACAAAAAAAAGTATTTAGATAAATATAAAATTGTTGAAAGACTAAAAATTAAATTTATAAAAAAAAATGATAGATTAAGATATAGTTTTTAAAAAAAAATTAGATGTGACTACCACATAAAGTAATAATGTGCGTGGTTGTCATATTGAAGCATTTAAAATATGCCCGAAGACAAATATACCCTATTGTCACAGTAACAAAGACGCAAGTCTAAATATGTACCCCAGAAACTAATTTTCGATCACTAGTTTTAGGAAATTCATAAGTTATTTAAGTCTATGGTTTGAAAGTTTAGCTGTCAAGAATGCATCAATTAAATTTGCAAGAAACAAAGAGCAATGCACACAGCAAAATCTCAAATGGGAAAATTTAGGATTATGATTTCAAATGTACCTTAAAATCCCTTAGTTTCAACATGTCAAGAATGCATTAATTAATTAGTTCTCAATGATTGTGGCCTTGCAAGATCAAGCACGATTGTGCTATGTTCAACATGATCGTGCTTAGTTCTCAATTTTCCTGTGCATGCATATAATATTATTTGTGTCAAACTGGGAAGAAAATGTAAGTTCCGAATAACAATATCATAAAAATAAAGCAAATTGATTCCCAAAACTCCCCAAGAACCATGTTAAAGTGATTGTTTATCATGCATATATAATCACTTAAGAAACGATGATACTTGATTCCAAGGACCATAAATTATTAACAGGAGAAAAATACTAAAAGTGAATTTTCCAGAACATTTAAGAACCATATACGTATTTAACTCTTTTAATTTTTAACTCATTTTTAAACACGTGCCGACTACATATCGTATTTCTTTTGAGGGGTTGAAACGTGTCAATCTAATTTTGCCATCACTGCTTTAGAGAGTGACCTTTCCATTGGACTAAAAACTCCCAGAATTGCTGTCCACAATGCATGTAATCCTTGGAAATGTTTTGATTGTACTCAGTTCAAGTATAAACCATGTTAATCTCAGTTTTATTACATGCGTTAAACAAACTCAGCCTCCACAAGTACCACTAGAACCTAGATGCGATTTCGTGTACTTTGAAAGGTAGCGAGTGGGACATGCTTACAACTCGCAAAGTAACAAGATCTATTAAATCTTGCAAAATTAAACCGTTTACCGCAAGCGTCCTTCTGAAAAAGACCACCCAACAAAACATTAAAGAAAATCCTTGTCGAAAAATAGGCACAACAAAAAGATTCCATGTTGACAATTAATTCCCATCACTACTATGTTGGGCAAAATTAAATCTTTTCATGCATGTTCCATCTATAAATATATTTATGTACACCACTAGTAGACTTCTAGTATTACGTTTGAATTATATAATATCCACGGCTGGGTTTGAAAATTTTGCCTTGTCTTACGAATGCGATGGTAAATATTGACATTATTGGTGACAATGTATTTTTAATAACGCAAAAGTAAAAATGTTGTTGAAAATAATCGAATAGTGCTCCTCCTTTGGCCACGTTTCTTGTTGTATTTGCACGTGCACTTAGTCGTAGACACGCTCAACCAAACAATTGAGATTTGAGGGACTCGGTTATTCAATGCCTTTGACCATTTTGGAGATGTGGCGTAGTACTATATTGAATGTCATAGGAATACATTCACTAATAAGAATTTTCATAGTAACTTTTTGACCTTAGAGGACTGGGTAAGCTTTAATGCTGCCATATTTTATAATGTAACAACTTGCTATTTAAATATGTTTATATTCTTCAAACCTATCATAAATTTGAATGTTTTTTTTTTTAATTCAAGACCGTACTTATTTACAAAAAAATATATTTTAGACATTGATTAATTCAAAAGACGTTGGAAGAAGACTACTACTAAGTCCAAGTTTCCACGACACCTATTTGTTTCATTCGCATCACTCAAATTTAGAAAATTGCATAAAAACACATAAAATGTTGGGAGATTTTTATAAAAGAAAAATGTGGAAATGTAAGTGTCCATTATTAAGTAATAATCTTGTTAGGAGTGGGCCCTGTCCTGAGTTGTTGGGTTGCTTCGGAGTCCCATCTCAGATGTGAATGCGCTCGTTGTGTCTGCAACGCTGCTGCTAATGTATTACTTTTTATAAGCTATGACTTGTTTTAAATGTAAGTTTCTTTAAAGTATTTTTAGAAAGAAAAAAAATGAAATAAATTTTTTTATATATTAAAATAAATTTTTTATTAATTAATTGATAAATTTTTAAAAATTAACTAATACAAAATTTATTTTTATTTATATAAAATTCATCTTATTTTATTTTTTTATTTTCTTCTTTTAAAAATATTTTTAAAAAAATTTATACAATCAGAACCTTAGAATTAAAAATAAGGTATTATTCAATTCAACACTCCCAACAATCACATTCACCTTTTCCCTTCTTTTTTTTCTTTTAATAATAGTCACCAATGGCTTTCCCGTTAATCACAACCCCAATTAAGGACCAAATCATAAAAACGCCGCTAACCCACTTAAAACCCGAACCGTTACCCAAAACGCGGCGTTTGGTTCCCCCCAACAGTCACTAACCCCGGTTCAACTCATAACGCTAACCATGGTTAACTCCACTCCTTTTAAATCCCTCACCCGAGCAATGAAAGCGAGAGAGAAAAACAGAGATAGAAAAGAAAAATCACCAGTGAACAACGAAGGATAGAAGAAAATAGAGGGAAGAAGAAAAAGCTTCAGCGAAAGAAAATGGCGTTGGACCTGGACGAAGAAGAGATTTGGAAGTGCCCGAAGCATCCATCGAAGCGAAGAAGAAGCGGAATTTGCCATATTTGCCTTCGCGACCGTCTCGTAACTCTTTGCCCTGACTGTGCTAACGTGCGCCCCTGTTCCTGCTACGCCACCAGCTCCTCCTCCTCTACCTCCTCTTCGTCTTCCTTCTCACGTTTTTCCGGCTCCGGCGACTCCGTCGGCCGCGTCCACAACCTCATCGAGCGGGAGCCAGGGCTGCGACGCTCTCGCTCCATGGCGATTCCGTTTCTCCGATCGAGGTCACGGTTCTCCGGCGCCGGCGGAGGAGATAGGGTTTTGGATCTCGAAAGCGCGAGGGAGTCGCCGGCGATGAACGGAAGCCGGTCGGCGAGGTCGTTCTGGTCAATGTTCAAGTCGCAGAAGAGCAGTAGACACGGCGGCGGCGAGCCGGAGCAGGAGTGGGAGGCGAAGAAGATATTGGAGGAGAAACGCGACGGCGACGGGAGCATAAATCCCGTGATGGCGCGGTCTAGGTCGGTGGCTGTGACGGCGGTAGCGACGGTTTCCGGCGACGGAGAATTGAGACCGCGGACGAAAGGGAGAGGGTGGTTCTTTCCGAGCCCGATGAAGGCTTTCCGGCAATCCAAGGTTTCTAAAGTGGTTCAGGAACGCTCTCCTTTGTATAGAGGTTAAAATTTTGTAGATTAAAAAAAATATAATAATAACAACAAATACTTTATATAAGTCTATATATATATATATTAACCAAAAATATCAAATTTTTGTTTTGTTTCAGTACGATCTTGATTATAATCTTTATCGTAATCCTAGTGCGTTATGGTTCGGCTGGGAATGTTGAATTTGCAATTTGCAATACAAATACAATGATAGAAAAGTGTATTATTAATTGTTTAGCTACTAGTCTATATTTATGTAACTATGTATATGTATATCTCATACAATTTGTGATTTCTGAATTTTAGTGAATGTTCGTTGGAGAATGAGATTATGCACTAGCTAAACTCTTTTGAAAATTTGCCTTTTTTTTGTTTTGTTGTGTTTATTATTATATGGGTTAGTGCATTATACAAGTCTGAAAAGATATATGAAATGATGTGTATTATATGATAGCACCAACTCTTAAGAGGGCGTGATTAGGCTGTATTGTACGATTTGGTTGTGAAGCGCTAACTGCCTTACAATTTCATGCAAATGATCGTTATTTGATGTTTGGTCCCACGTAACATGTGGTTCCAAGCTGATTAATCAATCATACAGTGTTTTAGCCTTTTTTAGGTTGTGTTTTTTTTTTTTTTTCTTCTTTTCAATCCTATCTCTTCACTTTGTTTTTTGCTTTTTGGGCTGTTATAGGGAGGTTTAGCCTTAATGTGCTGGAGTACGGCATGTCCGTGCTGTTTTTTCTTTGCTCCTTTCATTTTATTTTCTTTTAATTTCCAAGGTCTCATAAACTTTTGGTTCATGCTTCTAATGGTAATTTTTTTACTTTCGAGTGCTTAGCCAATCCTCTCTGTTTTATCATTGAATCAACCATCTTCCCCCCGAAGAACTGGTATATAATATTGTTTCTAATGTTCGTTAGTGTTGAAAATTTGATGGACTTTAATACATTTGTTTGGTCTTCAACTTTTTTATGACCGTTGTTTATTATAAGAATAGGAGAGAATGTTGACGGTTCTATACCGCAATTCTAAAATTAACAACTCTGTATCACATTAAATTGAAATAAAATAATTTTATTTTTTATGTACATTTTTTTGACACTCGTGAACTTGTGCAAGTGCAACAATATCATTTGGAGTGTGAGATAAATTTGTGTAAAAGATTTTACAGAAAATGAGTGGAAGACAAATTAAATGATTAATTTTATAGTACCTAAATCGAAATAAATTCCTATAAAAAAAAGTAGAAATAAATTAGAAAGAAATTAAAATTGTGCTATGGTTTTTCTTCTTCTTTACAATGACGGTAATATATTAGAATTTAAAATCTTGTACTTACTCAAATCCCATTAATTACTAGACTGAAATTATTGGGTAAAATTGTTGTATGTTACATTGAAGAGTTCAAGTAATATAACACTTAAACTGATATAATAGTTGTAAAGGAATTTATTGATTCTCTCCCAATTGGTTGAACCGTAGGTGCGATGATTTACCTCATGGGTGAGGTCTCTCATACCCGTCGCAGTATCTCTTGTTTTTCATTCCCATTCACATAAGAATGAATACTATGATTTACATTTCAAACAGGCATGAATATGGTATCGTCGCTACTACGGAAATCGCTTTTGCTTTCTTTTCCTCTGGCTACTAAGATGTTTCAGTTCACCAGGTTGTCTCTTGTCTGCACGTGGATTCAGCAGCAGTTCGAAAGGTTAACCTATATTGGGAATCCCCATATCTATGCTTATTTCAACTCCCCGAAGCATTTCGTCGCTTATCACGCCTTTCCTCGTCTCTGGGAGTGTGTGGCTTGTTTTAATTGATTATATTGAAAGTACAGAACATAAAATGGATATGTCATCTTATAGAGATGGTTTTATCCCATCAGATATTTATTCTAGTATCTGGAGCACGAAATATAGAAAAGGAATTAAGTTCCCACTCACGTCCCATGTAGTAAGCTACATCATGTAAGAAGTGTAGAACAATTAGTTCATAAGGACCGTCATTGTATAACCATTCATCAACGTATAATTAAAGTTAACTAGAATAGTTGTATTTAAAAGGGAAAAATAAAAATACATAATCATGAACTGATTTAGCAAATTTGGCACGAATGTTACATTTATTTTATGAAGCATGAAAATTATAACCAGATCTTATTAGTTTTTGGAAAGCTAGTGCATGACCAATTGTCAATTCACTACCCTTATATATACTATGTACTCCTGATCAAAAAATATATACTACGTACTTTGTACTAAACTAATAATATATTAAATGGAAGTATCATACCAGTAAAAAATCTGTTTGATATTATTGCATTTATTATCTATTAATTAAATTTCAATTTTATTTCGAAATTAGTTTATTTCTCCTTAAAAGAATGTGTCGCTAAGAATACTAAACAATCTATATGTGATCACTCTAAATATCAAGATTTTTTTTTTTATTTAGCCCTTTGTTTTAGAAAGTACTAATTTACTACACAAGAATTGCTCTCTTTTTTTCATAGTTTCTTTGCTAGTTTTTGTTTTTTTTTTACTTATCTCTTACATATGAGAGTAAATATTTTTCTTCTCTTATTGCATATTCAATACTTGAACTTAAAACATTTGATTAAATTAGAATAATTGTGGATCAATTTATCTATGCACTTAAAACGTTTGATTAAATTAGAATAATTGTGGATCAATTGATCTATTCACGTAAAATTTATAATATATAGATAGATACAATCAATAAAAAAAAATAGAATTGGTTACAGGAGGGGAAATGAATAAATAAAAATGATTCTTCACGTATAAAATAAGCGTATTAAAGACTAATATAAAAACTATGAGAAATAAAAAAAAAAATTACAAAGACTATATTATAACCTTTTCAAAGTAAGGGACCAAAATCACCAAATAGAATGTCTGCAATGTGGAGCGGGAAAAAACACACATTTATACCTTTATGATTTTGTAGTGTCGGTGCTGGTTTTGGCTTTGGTTGGTTTGTAAATGTGCTAGATTATGTTTAAGTAGCTTTAGATCATGTTTCAACAACGACCTACCTCTGGTTTTCTCTACTAAAGGGTTTATTTTTCATTTTCATTTTTGGTTATAATTGGATACAGGATTGATTGATTTGTTGATTCCTAACATACATATTTCAAATGAAATGTCCTTCAACTACTTAGGATTGATACTTATCAATATTTTCCGAACAATATATACTATACATTTTTATATTCAAAATTACATACAAATTTTGTGACATAAAAGTACGAATAGAACATGAAAAGATCCACACATAACAATATACGACATTCTATAAAGATTCCTTGTGGAAAACAAGCAATTTGATATGCTTTATTTGCTGATCTCTAGAGTCTAAAAGAAAAAACTAACAAATAAATAAATTTCTAGAGTCAATTATTTTACCTTAATCACGTGTGATTTCAATATTTTTAATACGGGTTGAGACTTGCGAATCTTTAAGTGGATTTCCATGCCTTGGAGTAACACAGGCTACAATAATATTTTATGAAATAATTTGGAACGTCAGCACATGAATTAGATTATGAAGATATTTCTACTATATTTTTTTTCGTGGGTTATATTTCTACTGTTTTTATTTTTCAACTAATACTACTAATTGATCGATTTGATTGTTTCATTTTGTTTTTGTAAAATTGATCGTTTCTATTATAAATGTATTTTCTCCTGGCTAGCATTTGGCATATTAGGATTTAAAAGAACAAAGCTTACTTCTTAATCAATCCTACCTCAGTTAGATATATAGTCTAGGTTTCCTCATGATCCACTCTTGTTAAAGGTGTTACCGATTCTCTGTCATCACATCCTCTAAACTATTACTAGTAACAAAATTTATGTTGTACATAACCCTGCAATGAATTTTAATTGACTATTTGGTTTTAGGATGAAACACTGAGTAATTGATTCATCCAATCATCTAAACTAACTGGAAGGTAGTATTAAATGTCTCTTAAATTATTGAGTGTTTTTTTACTGCAAAAATAGGTGTTAAAGTATTGATTATTTCTTGATCTTTTGTTTCCTTACAGTTTTTTTTTTAAAAAAAAATTATTTCAACAAAAAACTAATGGTATATAAAAGGACTAGAAATATGTAGTTGGATTTTATGTTTTAGATTTGAGCAAAAATACCAGTAGAAGAAATCGACCGTCATCGATGCTTCAACATCACAAGATATTGGGTTAGCTAGCAATAAAAGTTAATCCTGATGATGGACCCCAATAAGACTATAAGAAGACATAGATTTAATTTGGAGCTGCAGCGTTACCTTGGTCTACTGTGGTAGAAAAACATGAAGTGTCAATGGATATGTAACCTTTAAGGTTATGAGCAAAAATTACAAGGCATGATATTTATTGTTATTTAATTTGACGGGAATATTGACAGTGATGTCAACTCAATATACAACTTTAGAATTTTTAGAAGAGATAGAATTTTAATTATATATATAAAAAAAAGAGATAGAAATTTTTGTGGGAGAAGTTAAAGCTAGCTAGCCATAAGGATTAAGGGCCTAATGAAGTAATTGGAATTCTAACACCATAAAGGGATTTAAAATAAGTTGGATTTTTTTTAATTAAAGTCTAAAGAGGTATATAAATACGTAAATTTTATATACATTAATTTACAAATGCTTTCAAACTCAAACTGTCTTAATATTGTTAATTCATTAATCCATCTCACTCTAAAGGGAAGAAAAACTTAAAAAAAAATGTTAGTCACGAGGTAAATTCATATAGAGCACAGATCTAGACTAACAGAATATGCACAACATGAGCGACCAAGATGTCAATATTCATAAAAAAAAAAAATTATAACATATTTATTTAAAAGCTGCAGCATTTGATTGCTAAGATTATGAGAGGATACTGCTGTTCAAGAAAACAAAGACAAGAAAGCAACTCCCTGAAAAGGAAACTGACCTTCAATTCTTCATTCGTTTTCGGTTCAACAAGAGAAGTTTCCCCTAATTATTCCTGGCGATGTTTTCCTGCATTAACAAACAAATAATTGGGCAAAATGCCAAGTCCTGTCCTTTTTTATACCTTTTTCTTTGTCATATGGAGAATAATTAATAAACAGAACTTCATGTAGTATTTTTTTTTTTTTGACAGATTCATGTTGCATTCTATTCCTCTTATTTTGTTTGACATTTTAATAAAAATGATTTATCAATAAAGTATTAAATATTTTTTCCTATTATATTCTTAATAATTTATTGTGCAGTGAAAAAGTAAATAAAAATGTAGATGAGAAAGAATATAACTAATATATATGAAAGACAACAAATATATTAGAAAATAAAATTATATTCATAATCATTTATTGTTAACAGGAGATATAAAATTGATTCAATGATTGGAAGAGGTCTCAGGTTTAAATTTCTTCAACTGATATATTTAATAAACATTAATAAACTATTATTTACTAATAAAAATTATCTATCGTGAATAAAAGGATTTTAAAATCTAAAAAATTGTATAACAATTTTTTGAAATCTAAAATATTAAATATATTTCTTATCACCTTAAATGTCAGATTCAAAGGAAAGCATTGGATCTAATTAAGATTTTGGGATATTCTTACCAATAATTAATGGAACTTGAAATATTTTGGTGTTTGCACATAAGCAAGATCAGCTCAAGTTCTTTCGAGGGAGAGAGGTATAAAGAGTTGGTGTGTGAAGAGAATCTTGAGTCAGACACGTGTTGAATGAGCATGTGGTTACAAATAGATATAGACGCGAAAATATAGGAGGGATGAATACGATAGGTCATGCCCCAATCTAGTGAATAGCTACAAATACAACTACATGAAAATGCATATTCAAAGTGCCCCAACCCCAACTTCATTTGGTTAGGCCACTTCATTTATACATTTTCTATGGCTCATGATTTCCATCAACATTATGTGTGACTCCATCAAAAGAAGTTCTCTCATATATCTATTTCTAACGGCCAGAGTCTAATTACATAGGATTGATTATAAAAAAATTGGACAAGAGATACGTGCATTTTAATATTTACTTGAAACTTTAAAATTAATATTTTCCCTTCATAAATATTTGTAGTATAAAAGAGATATAGGGCATTTAATTGATAGTAGAAAAACCAATGCAATTCTGATTCAGGAAAGAAAAAGGAGCAAACAAGCATGAAAAAACTTTAAAAGTTTCTGTTTGAAATCTTATTTAAATCATCATCATCATCATCATCATCATCATCATCATCATCATCATCATCATCATCATCATCATCATCATCATCATCATCATCACAAAGAGAAGTATTAGAAACACATTTTTTTTATACACTTTTTCAATCACACTCTCTTTAATTGATTAAAAATTTGTTGAAAACTATAAAATTATGAAAAAATCATTAAGTATAACGTAAAATTCATAAAATTAATTTTTTTATTTTAATAAATTTTAATTAATAAGATGGAGTATGTTTTTAGTATTTTTCATCTATAAAAATAAAGAGAGAGATGATGATCTTTAACAGTTGAAGAGTGTACAAAACATTAACTATTTACGAATTCATTATTTAGTTAATTAAAGGTGATAATTATTGACATAATAATAAGATTCTCATTCCTCACGCAGCCAAGGAAGTGGGAACTAGTCCCATCCAGTTATCAAAATGAAAATTTTGATAGTATTTTGATTGGATGCAAATTAGATTAATGCGTTGACACGTCTCCAGTTTTACATTGAATTGTTAGAGATTTCTTAACAAGCTTGAAGATCCCAAGAGATACACAACAAAAATAAACTAGACGATCCCAATCATGATTTTATTACATTCTTTGACGTGAAACTCTCAATTTTATACTTCCATTTTATTTATTTTTTGGTCTATTAATATTTTGTTTTAATTTACTTCTTCTAACATTTTGGAAATGACACCTTAAAGTAGAGGGTGGTCTAAGAAGAGGATAAAAAAGTTTTATTCCTTCTGTTCAATTATATAGTTGCTGTATAAGAAAAAAATTATTTAAAATAATTATTATTTTAATTTTTAATATAATATTAATAAATTTTTTCCATTTATTATATATCGGTAATGATGAACTATAAAATTTAAAAATGAATTAATAATGAAATAAATTTAATTTTATAAAATTATTATTATCTTTTATCTATTTTTTTTGTTTGTGTAAAACAACATATAATTATTTTGGGACGGAAGGCGTATTTGTTGATGATATAAACTGTTGAATAAGAGTTACTTTGGAGTTTTATATATACATTTGCAATATGTGTTTTTAAATTTTATTCTTGCATTTTAAAATATTCTTGAACAGATTGATTTTAGGTCTTGAAGGGTTTGGCGCTTGGCGTAAGTGATTACTTGTTTTAATGAATTTTAATTGATAAAATTAAGTTTAAACTGATGAACGTGATTGAGTTATATGTTCAAATTAACCTCGATCACAATTTTATATATTATGTGAAACTGGTTTTAACCAAGCAAGCGATAAAAAATTCGAAACATACTTTTCACTTTTAATACCCTTTCCCTTTGTGTGTGTTTATTTATTTTAAATTTTCATAATATTAATCTAAACTAATGAACCTGATTTAAGATATGTTTTCAAATTAATTTTAATTTTAGTATTACAATACCTGAAATTAATTCTATGTTGTAACCAAACAAGCACGAACAAAGTGACAAACCTTGCACTCTGAAGACCTGTGTTCGTGGTGGATCTGTGTGCAGGTTTTGGTTGGAGTTTTGTTCAGTTTAACTATCTCATATTACTATACAATACAAAAAAAAAAATGCGTATTTATTCTTTCAAATTCAGTAAAAAGAAAAATAAGCATGCTGTAATTCAAAGTTTAGTAGTAGTTTTTTTTAATGATTATGATATTAATACGAAGTATATGATTAATTTTTATCGAAAAATCTGATTTATTATTTTTAATATTTTTTCCAACTACACTTTTTTTTTCATAAAATTTAAACTTAAAACATTTTGAATCAAATCTACTCACACCAATGATTTATTACGTACTAATAACAGCTTTAGTAAAATATTGGTTTGTTTTAAATTTTGATACAATTTCTATTCAATACTAAATATACACATTTAAATAATCTTAACTATAAATTCTACATTCAAACATTTATTGAAGTATGTGAAATCAATTATAAATACTAACCAAACAATCAATAAATAAATTTGTCTTTGTTTTGGCGTGAATTTTTCGTTTTCAACCTTAGACAACAGGACACACAACATGGCGTGGAAATGGTAAACTATTATCTTTCATTCATTTTATGGGGAAAGGCTGAAAACTGTCTTATTTCATAGTCAATTACCATCAGTCTTCCTGTCGGCCAGTTTCGATATTCAAACGTCGAAGTCTGAAATTCATGACATTATTTACACATGGATTGAAATCACTTCTCCCATTAAACTTGTGTTTCATTTTCCTTTTTTTTTTTTTTATATCCAATTGAAAAACGACAAATTATTAAAAAGAGAATAACATTCCCTTTCTGAATTAATAATTGTTAGTCTTTATGAGATGTTATTTTTTTAATTAAAGGGAAAAAAAATAGACATGGATGATTTGAGTCACACACACATACCTCTTCTGTCTATGATCTTTGCTATTTTTAAGATATAGTAGGTTTGTGGAGCGTTGGCATACAATGTATGCATACATCTATGCAAGTTGAGTGAGAACTATATATAATCACTCCAATACCTACAAAAACTTCATCAATAATTTCTCTCTCTCACTAGTGTAAAAGAAATGAAGAGAAGTCTTCTTCGTTTCATTCTGGGGCAATTATTTTGTTTTCTTTTTAAGGTAAGATAAGTTGTGGATCCCATTTTCACTGACCAGATTGGATTAATCATACTTTTGGAATGCGAAGCACCCGTGATTCAATACAGTGTACGTGCTATAATTTATCAATCGCCGAGGAAGTCATCTTGCAATTATTTTTTCTTTGGGATAGGGCAGCAAAACTCTTGTCCAAGTTACCTTCACCCAACACCCGTACCCACAGTTTTTCTCTTTTTCTCCCCTAAGGAAGACCATAAAATATCTAGGACAAAGGAAAATCAATAACAACAACAACAACATTTGATCATATCAATATTTATGCATATTTTCATTATCCAAAACCGAAAGAAAAAATACAAACTTTTTTATTTAAACGAGACAATTAAGCAAAAGCTTCATTAGAGGGATCTCTTTATTACTAATAGGTCAAACAAAAGCTACAAAAGTAAATTATTAGATTGGGAGATGGATTAGGCAAGAATTGCATAAGTGAATGAAACACTACAACATGGAAAATGTTGTATAACTTTCAACCATTATTATTCGATGGTGACATAAGAAGAGAGTCTAAAAACCAAATGGGGATATTTAACACAGGGCCAAGTGACAAAAAACATATGAGCTATCATATTACATCCAAACTCTTTAAAAATATTAAGTGTATGGATTTTTGTCATATATACACTAGTTAACTTATTCATTTTTATCTAATGCAAGACTCGTTCCTCACGCTGGAACAATCCAACACTTTTACTTCTACTACACATGACACAAGCATCATGATGGTATGACCTATATATGGGGCAGAAGACACAGGGTAGCAGCGAACCCCCAGTGAATGGTAATTATCGATCTAGGGATCCGGTGAAGAAAAGGCAACGGGAAGATGCATGGACTTATCATCAGTAGGTGTTTGATTTTTGTTGGGACCGAGGTCTTCTAATTATCAAATTCTTCTCACAAAACTTACATCCGAATATGTATCAGTTTAATGTAATCTAATATTAAATCAAAAACATCCTTGATTATTGAATTCCTAAATCAGAATCAATTG
Organism: Glycine tomentella; assembly: GCA_007407185.1. Taxonomy (NCBI): domain Eukaryota; kingdom Viridiplantae; phylum Streptophyta; class Magnoliopsida; order Fabales; family Fabaceae; genus Glycine; species Glycine tomentella. Next base: position 1,646,255 of record PYAF01001118.1, on the reverse strand, counting down.
ACCTAGAATTATTTTAATTTAATTAATAATTTTAAGTTTAATCTTAATATTTCAAAAAGAAAATTGTATTAGTTATTATAATCTTATTTAATTCAAATAAAATTATCTCTAATATAAAATAGATATAAAATGGAGGTAGAAAGAAAGATTGAGGGACATAGGTACAGGCAATAAGGAATAAGGCAGGGTATTGTGATTCTTCTTCTCTTACCCCAAATCCAAGTGTATGTCCCCACGCCGTGACTCGGGGCCACAATGAGCAAGAACATCTCATGTGCTCACTGACCCATATTACATGTGAAAGTGTCCATAGTGGATTGGGGACGTAGTTGAAGTTCAAAAGTTGCAATGCAATGAAACTTGGATTTTGGCGGCATTTAGTTCGTTCTGGATAAACATGCGTGGATCTTGGATCATGGTTGTCTCTCCTTCTTCACTTTTAAACGTGTTTTTGGGCTGAGGATTCCGTATCACAGGATGCGACAGACATACATACATACATACGCACACAGATTGAGGAATGTATAATAACCTTTTTTCTTTTAATCAATAAAGTTTGTGCAGAAATAGATAAATAATAATTGTCAGACACGACAGAACTCCTTTCCTTTGCCATATGGCGGATGTACAGTGAACCATCTTTACGAGAAGCGTGATTCATCCAGCTCAAAAGTATACTACCTTATTTTTTAAATTAAAAAAATTATAAAAACAATAGAACCTAACAAGTTTTTTTTTTTATATATATATATATATATATTTAAAAGTAATATCACGTTGGTTGATCACACGTTTGATGATAACAAGTAACAAGTATATTGATTCTAAATGAATCATCAAAAATATTTTATTTATTATGTAAATCATAAAAAAAAAATATGATATTCGAATAAAAAATTTATGTGAAAAATTATATAAGGATGGAATGTTTTTATAAAAATACATTAATATTTAAATTATATGAATAAAATTTATTCTTATTCTTATAAACAATCAAAATAATTTCCATTTTAAAATACACATTTATTATATAAATATATAGCTATTCCATTTTTTCATTTCAAATTTTTACTTAAAAAACTGAGACTTGCATTTGATAATTTTATATATTGCCCATGATATTAAATATTATATTTTCTTCGTGCTTAGCCCTTTCATTATTTTCATGCATATTACTAAGAATTATTTCATGAATTAATTATATAAGTAACTCTATATCTTATAAAAGAATTACCATATATAATTTGACTCCGTACAAAGCAGGGGGCACACATGCTACTTGCTGGTATGTAAAAACAAATTTCCACTTTTAGTTTTGAACACATTAATGCTATCTTGTGAAAAAAAGCTTAATGAGGACACATTTTTTTAAATATAATTTTAATGTATAATTGTTTTAGAGAGTATTTTAATTTCTTTGTGATAATAAAACAATTTTCATATATTGATTTATAAAATTATTATAATTCAAAAGTATACATTATTTAAAAAGAAAAAAATCCTTAATTTTATCAAAAATTATTCTTAGCAAGTACTATAATACAGCAAATAAATCCTTAATTTCATCAACAAATCTTCTCAGCAAGTACTATAATTTTTGTGGTACTTCCATAGTTCCATTATTGTTGAATTTGGTACGTTGTGTGCTCGAAGGCCGCTAGTTTCCAATGGATATGGTCCCTTCTAAAAATTAGTTCGGGACCTTAACTTTTTTGTACTAAGAAAACCACAAAAATTTCTCTGCTAATTAACGGTAACATCACAGATAACAGATCTCTAAGCTGTTCAGCTCAATAATTCCTCTTCCGTGACATCAAATCAGACAAGAGGCAATGAAACGAAGCACAGAGGTGTATGTGCGTGGTTGAAGTGTTATCCTCATGCCAATCCTTTTCTGACAACATTTGTGTACGCGTGCTTACCTAAATCACCACACACAAGTTTGGAACATCACATAGTTCTCCAAACATTGTGCTACCAATCGTACTTCTATACATTAGGATGACATTATTACTGTTAATTTTTCGGCAGAGAAAGTTGATCCACGAAAAATCATTATCCGGTCTCCATTATGCCAGGGCCATTTAGCTTTGCCAACCACAAGATGCAATGTTTCATCAACCTAAGTTCGTTGCACTTTACTGATTTTTTTTATTCTAGTTTTGGCAGTATGGCATCGCGGTGGGGTTGCCATGTCATGTAACGTTTTCAACAAATTAGTATCTGTTTTACTTATCATATCAAATAGTTTCTTGTTTTATTTTCTGCTTTCACTTTCAGTAAAAAAAAAAAACATCTTATTTTTAATGTTTCTTATTTTTAAATATTTGTGTATAAACCAGAGAAACCAAAAATATTTTTTATTTACTACATGTAAATTTATTTGAAGATAATTTTATCTAAGATATGGTCACATATTAAATGTGAGTATTTCTGTTAGTAGTGATTCAATTTGTACCTTCTTCCTCAAGTTATTGACGTTAGAAACTAATCAATCACTGGCTTTGTAGGCCTGATGAGTTGTATATGGGCCAGAATCCTTTTTGGTCCAAGCCCACAAAAAAACAGAAATGGGCCAAAGTAGAGTTAAAAGATTAAAGAATAAGAAACACATGAATGTAAGGAAAAGGAAGCAAGCAAGTGCAGTGATGGAGAGAGAGAACGAAAAGGCGAAACCGCACTTGATATTCGCGTACGGCACGTTGAAGCGAGGCTTTCCGAACCACTATCTGATGGAGGAGTTGAGGAGCAAAGACGAAGCCGTTTTGCTTGGCAGCTACGTGACGAACGAACCTCACCCGCTGGTGTGTGGGCCCCACGGGATCCCATACCTGATCAACCTACCCGGGTCGGGGCATCGCGTGAAGGGCGAGGTCTATGCCGTGTCGGAGGGCGCGGTGGTTGTGCTGGACGAGTTCGAAGGAGTGAGCGCTGGGTGTTACGAGCGGTTACCGGTGGCGGTGGCGGAGGAGGAGGGTGGGGGGAAGGTGGAGGCGGAGGCGTATTGGGGACACAGGAGATTCGGTGAAGTGTTGTGGAAGATGAAGGGGGAAGTTGGGTTGAGGGAGTATGGGGAGAAAGAAGCAAGAGAGTATGTGAGGAAGGAGGACAGAGCCGGTGGCAGAAACACTATTCTTGACCTTCTTCCTTAGACTTGTCTTGTGTCTTCTGCATACGTTGCTGACGTGCCAACTGCCTAGCTTGCTTATCAAATTATCTGGGACCTCAATTTTCATCGAATTCAGGAAAGTCTTCATTCAACTTACCAGCCCAATCCATTCGGCCAATATTATTTGTATTTTTTCAATAAATAAATGTTTGTTATTGTATACTCTTGTATTGGATAATGTATGTCATAACCATAAAATTGTATTTTATGATTTTTTTTTTATCATGAATTTGAATTTGAAAATAATTTTTTTATATATATAAAGATAAGATTGTTTATAATATTATTTTTTTTCTGAGGTTTACATAACGAATAGATTCTGAAAAATAAGATATTAAGTTTTTTTTTTAATCTAATTGAATTGGATTTCGATCCCCTCCATTAAAATTGGTGTTGGTCCAATTCAATTAATGGTGTAGCATTTTTATAAGCATTAATGTCTCAAGCCATGTCATGTCAGAGGGGATACACACAGCAAACGATGATAAATACTAAGTAATAGGTAGTCTTTTCTGGAACAGTTATATATTCTGTTCATGACCGAGATTCCCCGATGAATATTACATCTGGACGTCTATCTACAATTATCAAAAACACATTCTTCTGCATCAGTGGTAACGAAGTTTGTTCGGGAAAAAAAACAAAAAAGTTCGGTGTTGCAAACGGTTCTCATCAAAGATGAGAGTGAATTGTTAATTTATTGATTTATTGATAATTTCTTTTGGGTTAAAATATGTACTATTTGATTTGCATATGTTATAATGCCGTCATATTTAGTTCTCAATCATCCAATTTTTTTAATAGTCACCAATTAAAAAAAAAATCTTCATATGCATCTTAGGCTGGGAGAGGGATTTTAGAGAAAAAGAGAAGGAAGAAAAAGATTTAGGTGGTGACATCTCTTTGTTTGGGAGTTTTAATTTTTGAGGAAAAGGATTTGAGGATTTTTAAAACTCCTCTGAAATTCTTTAAAGCCTAAAAATTATTGTTCCCCTAATTTGAAGTTTTTAGAAGGAAAAGTAATTAAAATTAGTATCCTACCCCAGCTACAAATTCAAAAATATATTGAAATATCTTTTTAATATGTTTTTACATTTAAATTATATAATTTTCACATTTAACATTTTATTAACTCTTTATTTCACTATCTTAATATATTTTTAACTCCCAAATAAAGAGGGAGAAACTTCTCTCATTTTTCTCCATTTTCTTCCCCTTCCTCTTGAATCTCTTCCTTCCCTTCCCTTGCTAACTTCCAAACAAAGAAGTCTTAGAGTAGACAATATTAATCGCCATGAAGCTAACTTGAAACCAGGCTAGCCAATTTGAAAAGACAAAAAAAATTAAAAACAATTCTTCACATGCCTTAAACTTGGAATCTACATGGCGGGTTTAAATTACTTGTCATTTTTTTTTTATGCAACAATTTTTTTCTTAGTATCATAAAAGTTAAATTATATTTTAATCTCCTAATTTTTCAAATTTATAATTTTTTCCCCTTAAATCTCTAATTGTAACATTTGTTCCATAATTTTATAAATTTACAATTTTAATCCCTTGATATACTATTAATAAATCATTCTGATTAATAGCACTATCACATTAGTATTAATAATTTTTTATCAAATGTTTTAATAATTAAAAATTTTAATTTATTTATAATTAATTTGATAACCCTATTAATCATGATTATTAGCTAATAATAATCACGGAACTAAAAATGCTTATAAAAATATCAGATCAAATCATATAACTAAAAATTAAAGATTCCAAAATCATGAATTTAAAAAAATAAATTGACAAAAATTACAATTTAATCTATCATAGAATATCAAATATTTTGTAGTATGAATGGAATATACAGCAATAAAAAAAAACAAATGGAGTATATCATTAAGCAATATATAATTACTAATACTGATAAGCAATTAAGTACCAACTAATACTGATCAAACATAATAGTGATGGCAGTCCCTTCATTTCCTTTATTACTGATCACACATTATACTGAAGATGGTTCCCTTCTTCCATACAACTTATGTTACAAACATGTATCAAAGTCGGAGTAAACCAACCATCATTGTATATATATATCATACTACTGATAATTGTCCCCTTATTCAATACAATTAATTTTACAAACCTGTAGCAGAATCAAGAGAAAATTAACCATCAGATTATATCATAGATGCACTTATCATTTATCTTAGGTGGATTTGTCATCAATAGTACAAGAACACTGTCCATCGCATTCAGCAAAGCCCTTGCCAGAGCCTGCATCAGGGCCTTCAGTCCTGAAAATGACACAACTCCACCCTTCTCCACACTTGCAGAATGCTCCGCTGCCACTGCCACTGCTGCTCACAACATCAGGTGGCAAATTCAATTCTTGGGACACTGCTTCGCCCTCACTGCACAAGAATTTGGGAACAGAACGGTGTTCAGTACATTGCAAGTTGCAACACATAATTAGATGCAGCTGCGGTATATTATTTTACACAAGGAGTTACTATGTTGGAGTATTGGAAAGGACAAACAACTGAAAAGCAGAACCAATAAAATTGACAATTCATTCTAGAGTAGTTATGACTTATGAACAAATTCAAATAATCAATAGTTAATATATATATATATATATATATGGAATAAAAGTATCTTAGAAAAGAGGTGTGTTAGACGTACATGGTACAGGTGCAATTTTCACCACATTTAACGAAAACTTTGCCAGCATCAGGCCCCTCAGTTTTAGTTATGATACATGTCCAACCTTCACCCATCTTGCAGAATGCGCTGCCCTTGGCCATGTCCAAACCCAAAGTTTTATCTGCTTCTGGGACTTCCCTGCAGAAATAGTTGCTAAGCTTAGGGGGTAATTTTTCTGGACGATTTTATTCATGTTTCATATATATGCACAAGAGAGATCAACTTATTTCAAGAATAATTCTTTCATTCATTTGCTTGAAATATAATGAATGGTCAAGAATATATATATATATATATATATATATATATATATATATATATATATATATATCGCAGCATATATCAATGATATATCTCATGGGAAGTTTGAAAATGAAACAACAATATCCGCAACACAAGTTATTGAAATTAATTAAAGAAAAAGACATGGATGAAATAAAAATTGAAGTATAGAATCGATGGTACCAAAAAATGCAATCAGAATTATAGGAAACCTGAGATTGAGAGACTCCTTCTCTCGTGTGGAAGTCCGGGACTCCATATTCTGTCAATGATAAGAATTTGATTTTTTTTGTTGCTCATCATCATTTTGTGTTATACTAAGTATTATATGTATGAGGAACTACTGAGGGAACAAGGTAGAACATTAGAAAGTCAAAAGTATCCTCCACAATCAATAATTGAAGCATGTTTAAGGTTGGGCAATGCTGTCCTTAAACACTTACATTACAAAATATCTACTTTCCACTCTCCGTCATTTAAAAAGCAGCCTCCAATTTGTGAAATCTATCTGTATTAGAAAAGAACAAAAATGATACTACTAGTTATATATTTTACATTATTAAATGAATTATTGAATTTTATGTAAGCTTTATTAAGGTATCCAGCGGCATCCATTTCTCCGGGGCTATCTGTTACTAAGGAAAAGAACTAAAATAATACAAGCTGTATTTTTTTTAATGCATTTTGCATTGGAATGAATTTTATATAATTTTTATTAAAAATATCCCCGGCATTCCATTCTGCGAATCCTTTTGACTCACCTTTTTAGAAAGAAAAAACGAAAACAAGAGGCAAACCTGAAAACATTATGGAATGTGTTACTGTTTTAAATTTTGTTTTTTTTTTTAAATGAAAATCTATCTCCTCGGGTGGTTCATGCACAAAAATGGGGATCCAATGTCCACAGCCCATTTGTAAATCAGAATGCGGGTTCGAAGGACACGTAGGCCCAAAAGCTACAACGCCCTTCCACCATTTGTAATAACACATTACTATTAAACCCAGTTCTATCATTAATGTAGTTCAAGGTAATGAGTCAATAGATTATCTAATCGATAGTTCAGTAATTAATTCAGTTTGATTTGATATATATTAAAAATTTAAAATTATATATGTATCTATTATATATAAATATATAACTAAAATTATTTGATTAAAAAAAATCCATTCATACTCTAAAATTAGAAATAAGAATTGATAATAATGAGACATCAAAACGGCATCATAGAGGTGATCCATTTTTTTTTGTAGAATCGGTCGGGTCGAACCAGTCCAACCGGGATTCGATGACCTAACCGGCCAGGTTTGGTCAGATAATCTCGGATAAGTTGCGTGATTGATCTAATAGTAGAACCATCCTTTTTAGGTCATCGGGTCCTGTTGGACCGGTCCAAACAGTCGAGTCTAACCGAGTTTCATAACACTAATCATGCGGATTTGAATCCTTTTGTCCTATATGTATCCTGCACCCCCCAATTATGTTTGAAAATACCAAATTACGCTTTTATTGTTATAAAACACCTACTCCAAAAGCTATTTTTACTGTTATGAAACATCTATTCTGAAAGTTATTTTTTATTATTATAGAACACCTATTTCGGAAGTCATATCTGTGGAACATCTATTTCAAAAGCTATTTTTTAACTGTTATGGAACGCCTAATTCCGAAAGCAATTTTTTATTGTTATAGAACACCTATTCCATAAGCTATTTTTAGTGTTATGAAATGCCTATTCCGGAATGGTATAATGAAAAAAGTAATTTGGAATTTTTAAAAATTTAAGAGGTGCAAGATTCAAATTCCATCATCATGTCTACACCTCACAATTGAGAAAATTTTAGAAACCTATATAAAAATCAAGATATTCAACTAAAACTTAGTCACTTAAAGTCATAATCAACTCTCACTATTTAATTTAATTTTAAACTTGGCACTTGTTTAGTTAGTTTTCTACAACTTCAATGCGTCAAAATCACAACCAATAGCCTGGTATCTTCAATCAAACAGCCCGAATCTTCCATTCGCAGGCTTCTTCAAAAATGACGGGTTCATTAACCCGGCACCTTCACAACAATCTTCAAATTTCGTCTTTGCATCGAGCTTTGCCCTTTCATCTTTAGGGATATGCACGAAAGTTCGGCATCCAAACACCTTCAGGTGTTCATAAGTTGCTCTTCGACGGGTCCAGACTTCCTCTGGAACTCCTCCTTCAAACGGTCGAGGTGGTGAGAGGTTGATCAAATCAACATCAGTTCTGACGGCTTCTCCCCAGGACGTTTTCGGCAACCCGGCATTGGACAACATACTTCGGACATTCTCTTCAATAGTCCGGTTCATCCTCTCAGCCAATCCATTCAATAGTGTAGTCTTAGAGGGCGTCTTCTCAAGTCGGATCCCGTCTTCTCTACAGTAAGCATCAAAGGGACCGCAATACTCACCACCATTATCAGAGCGAACAATTTTCAACTTCATGTCAGTCTCCCTTTCCACCATAGCATGGAATTCTTTAAAAGATTGGAGTACCTAGTCTTTTATCTTCAAAAGATAAACCCACACTTCGCGAAAGTGATCATCAATGAAAGAAACAAAGTACTGAGCTCCACCGAGTGATCTCTAAGACATGGAGCAAACATTAGTGTGGATTAGGTCAAGAATGTTCTTGCGTCGTCTGGGTTGATCCGGTCTCACAAACGAAATTCGGTGCTGCTTTCCAGCTAGGCAGTGCGTGCAACTCTCTAGCACTTGACCCTTCAACCCGGTCAGTAGTTGTTTCTTCTCCAAAATCTGGAGTCATTTCTCGCTCATGTGGCCGAGGCGCTTGTGCCACAACTCCAAGGTTGGTTCATCCCCGACAGAATTGACTTCTCCGTCATTGGTCTTTCCTTGCATGACATACAAGGAGCCTTCTTTCTTTCCTCGGGCCATGACCAAATTTCCTTTGGCCAGCTTCCATCTACTTTCTCCGAAGTAGTTCACTAACCAGGCATCATCTAGCTTGCCCACCGAGATCAAGTTCAATCGCATGTTAAGCACATGCCTTACATCTTTCAACACAAGTCGGCATCCGACATCTGTGGTCAAGGTTACATCACCGATACCAACAATCTTGCTGGTTACCTTATTATCCATCTTCACGACACCAAAATCTCCCTCTTTGTAGACAGAAAAGAATCCCTTATGTGGGGTGACGTGGAAGGAGGCACCAAAGCCAACAATCCAAGTGCAGCATCGTGGGCTATGTTCAAAATTTCTTCACCAAGGAAGAATATCTCGGCATTCGGGTTAGCAGCCACAGCCGTGGTGCTCTGATCACTTCTTCTTCTGAGAACAATTTGATCTAGCTTCACACAGTCGTTCTATTTATCATTCTGCAGAGTCCTACAGTCTGGCTTCTTGTGCCCTACCTCTTCATAATATAAGCACTTCAAATCATATTTGGACTTAGACTGGCCTCTGGACTTGTCTCGTCCACCCCAGCTCTGGCTCTTGCCACGACCCCGGAAGTCGGTCTTTCCTCTGTTCTCAGCAACGTTAGTCTCAAACGTGCTGGATACACCTCGTTCTCTTCTCCTGGCTTCTTCATTCAGGAGGTTGTCTGTCACGGCATCCATCGTCAGTTTTCCTTTTGGAACCGAGTTGCTCAATGTTACTACCAGAGTATCCCAACTTTCCGATAGCGAACTCAGCAACAACAAAGCATGCATCTCGTCATCAATTTTCATATTGGCTTTGGACAGTTGATTCAAAATACCTTTGTAGGTGTTGAGGTGCTCAATCATACTCATGTTGTCCCTGTACTATAGCTTCACAAGCCGGCGAACCAGGTGTGCTTTGTTCCTGGGAGTCTTCTTCTGAATCATGGATTCCAACTTGTTCCACAACTCGTATGCGTTCGTGAACTCGGGCACTTGCTCAAAGAGGCTTTTATCAATATATTTCCTGATCGTGGCAACGACCTTACGACTCAGGATCTCCCAGTCCTTGTCTGTCTTCCCGGTCAGCTTCACTTCAAGGACAATGAGATCATATAAATCTTTGCAGATAAGATGATCTTCCATCATCGACCTCCAATAGTTGAAGTTATCTGTGGTCAACTTGAACATATCTCCGTCGTGAGTTATGTCACTGGTCTTCATCTCGTCTCCTTCAAAACCCTCAAACCCGGGCTCTGATACAACTGTTGGGTAACACGGACCCTCAAATCTAATGCGGAAGTGGAATAAAGAGGAAGAAAACGAGAGTGAACACGATCAATCTGTTTTACGTGAGAAAACCTTCCTCAATGTGAAATAAGAAAAACTGACGGAACCTTGTCCAGAATCAAAATCCACTATAACAATAATCGGTTACAATGAATCAAAAACACACCAAAGTGGTGGTACACTCAACCTTTCCAACAATGGTGATCACTCAAACGCTCACAGTGTTTCACTCTAAGCTCTCAAATACGCAGGCACAGAGGCTTGCTCAACAATGGCACTCAAGATTGTCACTTGAGACTCTCAAATCTCTCTGACAGCTATCACGTCTGAGTCTCTCTTTCTTCACCCTCAACTAATGTATTTAAAAGGTGAATTAGGTTTAAGATTTTAGAAACTCTCAATGGGCCTGGGTCAGCATTGAAGGGGTAAAGGCCCAAACCAACAAGTTTTGCTTCCCAAAGTTACACAATCTCAAAAAATTTGTCCACAAATAATCTTTTCACTCATTTTGCCTCCCCCATAAAAAAATGCCATGAATTTTATCCTTTTGCCAACTCACCATTAATTATTGCAAGTTGTCTTATAAAAAAAATATATTGTGTGTTTACATTTGCAGGAGAGGTGGTAAGCTAGCTATTCAAATTAAAGACTATTGAGACTTTATCTACTATAAAAGATGAATGTGTGGTAGCTACTCAAGTATGCAAGTTATTTGGATTCGAAGGTTAATGAATAAGTTTTGTCACAAACAACAAAAGGTTTTTATGTATTTTGACATTCAAAGTATTTTGCACACTACAAAAAAAATTCAGTCTTTTGTTTCAAGACAAGACACATACATGTTCAATATCACTATGTCAAAAATGAAGTATAGGAAAGAATGGACATACGAAAAATTCACAACAAAGATAATCAAAATATACTATCACAAAGTTAAACATACAAACAAGTTTATAAGGTGTTGATCCTCTATGGCCTAAATATTTGAAAGGGCATAAAAGTAGGTGAAAGATTGTAATTCCACAAAATAGTAAAAACCACTATTGTGGTAGAAAAAAATCTACTCTACATATGTTGGGCTTGTAAATTGGTTGGAGGGCTAAAAAATTTCAATGAAATTCAATGTTTAAAATCAAATCTTTGACTAGAAATAGCAATTCATTTTATCAGCTTTAGCATCCCATCCAAGAGAAGAAGAAGAAAAAAAAAAATATATATATATATATATATGACAAATCTCTAAGTTGCATGTTTATCCTATTTCATAGATAGAAGTGTATTCTCTTAATAAGAGAAAGTTTAATTGTTCTCTAGCAGCATTTAGAGAGATTTTTTTTTTCTTCTACTTAGTAAAAACATTTCTCTAGTCTTGTTTATAGTTTTTCCAAATCAATTGAAAGTTTCACATTAAATATTGTGCATCAGTATGTAATTTTTTTCAGCTCCAATTTTAATTGCAAGATATTATTTTGTCAGTTTGATGTTCAAGTCAAGAATAACATTAATATTATCATTTGAGAAATATTATATGTATATTAATTTATACAACAGTTTGTACAATAATATTTTTTTTGTTTATCTCTCTCATATGCATCAATTATCATACGTCATAATGATGAAACAAGAGATAAGAAGAAGAAAAATATTGCATAAATTGTATGTATATCACATCTTTAACTATAAAGAGAGCACTAAACAATACTTATCAAACAAGTAGTCTATGTTCCACTAAATATATTAGCTACTTCGAAACATTATATGGGTTCATAATTTAATTACTTTGATTTAATTAATAAAATAAACCTATGCTTACTTATGCTAGCTTGTTTATTTTACATGGTAACTCATCTCTGATGAAGTAGTGGGCAACATATATTGATGTTAGAGTCAAACATTTCTGCTCACAAGACGAGCGTGGAGGGCAAAAGGGCAATCCACTAGACAAGCAGAAGGAGATGGGTGGATCCCATCCCGCAATCTTCACACTTTTAATCGTCCACTATATATCATACTTTCAATGTCATGTACGGGAATTAAAAGTAGCTTCCAATTCCATATTCTTAATGTTAGTGATATATAGCTGAAGTAAGGTAAAGGTAAGTTCCTTCAATTTGAAGCAACAACTTGACGCTTGAGACAATGGTCTTGCTCTTGCATGTGCACCTTCCCATTCATTTGCACTATTGCGACTCCTTCTAACAAAACTCTTATCTCCCAAGTCACACATACCCACATACATATATAGGGTCTTCTTACGCAATTAATGTGAATACGAAATGATAATTTTATGTATTTTCTTTCATATACTACTCTTTATGTTTTCTTCATGAAAGTAATTTGAATATTGTATTTCTATAGTTAACAATCCGATCGAGTTGAAAGTAAAATTTTACTATAATGCTCCTTACTATTTAAGAAAGAGTAGCTCGTTAATCTTTCGATGGAAATCACTTAATTAATCTATTGTCAAAATTATGAAGGAGTGGAATAAGTGGCCGCATAAATATGAGGGCCTTTTCGCTTTTTATGCTAGCTTGAAGTTCAGACAAACAAAAGAAGCCGCAAACAAAAATGTATTGAAAAGTATCGGAACATAAGCTACAGAATACAGTGGGTGAGATACAAAGCACTTTATAAGAAAAATACATTTTTTCGTTCACTACAAAAAAAATACTTATTAACAATTTAATATTAAATTAACCTTCATTGGTAGTATGATTTTTCTTTTTAGAAATATAAACTATATATATATATATATATATATATATATAGGTAGCATCATCAATCTTATACAATATTATTCACAGAATGAAATAAATATAATGAAATAAAAATTGCATTCTATCATTTGGGTAGTGAATTGCTAGCCCCAAACCTAACATTAAGCCTTCAAGCACAACCCAAAGAGTTATATAGGCTATATTATAGCCAAGACGCTTAATATCCCAAAAATTTGATGTATAACAAAGCATTAAAGACTTGACATGATTTTTTTTCATCCAAAAGTTTTTGTGTGCTTTAAGTGTACAGCCCACTATTAGCCTTACAAAAATAAGATTGAGTATATAAGAAACATACAAAAAAGTTTTCAAACCAAACATCTCAAATGAAGATTCTTTAATAATACATAACATCTACAAATTGATAGATAAAATACATAAACATCTATAAAGATGAACGAACAAGCTTGACAAAGTTCTTGTGTTGTTATTTTCGAGTCTTTGAAAAGCTTCCATATTCCACATTGCTTGGTTTAGCCGCCTATCTTCAAGTGTTTATATCAACTGTTTTAAGGGGCAGGAAAATAAGAAATAGAAGTGGGTTCACATGAGGACATGATAATGATAATATAGTGTAAATTGTTTGATTCACCCTAAAATAATGGGTATTAATTAGCATTACTATACATATTCAAAAGAGTAATGATAACACTCGTATATCATAAATATATACTTATATATTTGACATCTTGTTTTTTTCTATCTTTTTTCTTATCAAATTATATCACCTATTATATTTACACTTTGATTTCTTTTCTATCTCTTTCTTTGTCAAATAACATAAGAGGGACACGCACATCTTTAAAAAACATCAAGCTTTATCTCAAATGACAAAAAACACGTCAAGTGATATAAATACTTAAACTTGAAGAACTAAAGAAACTGAATCACTTATTTTTCTTTTATCCTTAATTTGAAAGGGCGCACTCATCTAGTTGAGAAACATTCTTTTTTTTTCAGCCAAAAAGGATAATATTGTTAATGGGTACCAGAAGCACCTAAGGAAGTTACATGATACTGAGAGTTACATAATTAAGTCCCCCATGCATTGATATATTCTCTGTATATAGCATCCCTGTATTGTTGAGAAACATTCTTAACAATCATTAACTATCACCGAGTATTATAAAGTAACTCTTCACAAACGTCACATTTTAAAGTAATTATTGTCAATAATTTTAATTATAATACAATCTAAAATAATTAAATAATAGTATTAAAAAAAGTTTACATTATTAATATATTATAATTAAATCCTTCTTTCATCACATTCTACTCATTCGGACATAACATAATGTTCCAAATTCGGCACGTACATTACTATATCGTAGATTTATAGCTAAAAAACCATATAAATTTGGTGCAATTAAAAGTCGGTATCACAGTTTATGAAACAAAACAAGTACAATAATTCTTCCAGCCGCTTTAGATTCACTTTTAAATCAATTCCCACATGCATGTGGCCACTGATTCGGACGCATTCACACAATCATATATACTCCGGTAACCTTCTGTTGTATGAACCACACAACACAAGAATCATATGATATCACTAAAAAAGGCTTAAAATACACACAAACAAAAGTTGCTAAAAGCATAAATCATAGAAATCCAATTGGTGGGTCGGGATAAATACACACAGATCATGAACAAGCTAGTTGCTAAGTACAGCTGCTGAAATTTGAAAGAAAAAAGGTAAATAGTTACACTTGCCAATGGTGCTAAATGTGAAGTTGTGAACAACATAGATGAATGACTTAGACATCCATAAGAGAAAACGGATATGTGTCTTATAACAACGTGAGAACAAGATCAAGGAAGGTATATAATGGTTGACAGCAAAAGCACACCAGTGGGTCTAATAGTGCGCTTTTCTCAGTTTCTTTCTGAACTTGTACCGGACCAACTTCTGCATGTGCAGTGGGCCACACCAAACACGCTTAAAGGCCCCTCCAATAGCCTAATGGGCCAGGCCCATTCCTATATATACACACATCCACTTTCCATTCTAAAACCACACACTTTGCAATGGCAACTACTTCTAAGGTAATTCTGAGTAACGTTCTCTTTGTGTTGTTGTGTTTAGGGATTTGCTCTGCTGCTAGAACACTCCTCACTATAGAGGACCATGTGAACTTGCATGGCGCTGTTGGTACTGTTGCCGGTGGTTATGGAGGTGGTGGAGGAAGCGGCGGTGGTGGTGGGGTAGAACATGGTGGAGGTGGATATGGAGAAGGAGCTGGAGGAGGAGAAGGTGCTGGTGCTGGATATGGTGCTGTGGGGGGTGGACACGGTGGCGGTGGAGGAAGCGGTGGTGGCGGCGGTTCTGGTGGTGCTGATGGTGGTGGATATGGAGGAGGAGCTGGCAAAGGGGGTGGTGAAGGATATGGTGGAGGTGGTGCAAATGGGGGTGGTTATGGTGGTGGAGGTGGACGTGGAGGAGGAGGAGGTGGTGGTGCAGGGGGTGCTGGTGGCGGTTATGGAGGTGGGGAAGGAAGTGGGGCTGGAGGTGGATACGGTGGAGGGAATAGTGGAGGAGGTGGAGGTGGAAGTGGTGCTGGTGGAGGAGGAGGTGGTGCTGGTGGAGCACATGGTGGTGGATATGGAGGTGGTGAAGGAGCTGGTGGTGGATACGGTGGAGGAAATGGTGGAGGAGGTGGCGGTGGAAGTGGAGGTGGAGGTGGAGGAGGTGCTGGTGGGGCACATGGAGGTGGATATGGTGGTGGTGAAGGTGCTGGACAAGGAGCTGGTGGAGGATATGGTGGTGGAGCAGCTGGTGGTGGTGGCGGCAGCGGCGGCTCTGGTGGTGGAGGTGCACGTGGGGGTGGATATGGAGCTGGTGGTGGGAGTGGTGAAGGTAGTGGCCACGGTGGTGGATACTACCCTTGAGATTAATTGATAAATTACCTAAGAAAATATCCTAGCTAGCTCCTTGTGGCTATAGTAACAATAATAACAAATGTATGGGTACGAGTACGTGGATGCTTGAAACTATTTATGTATTGTATTCTGCTTTTTATTTTTATGTCTTACATATATGTCGAATGGATTGAAGACTTACATCGATGTAAACGTATTAATGTAATACATATTTTGCAGTATTTTTAGATTCATTGTCCTTCATTATGAGTCTCTGCGTGTCGAGAAACCAAGTTATAGAAGTCATGATGGAAAACATGCCAACTTAAGAGCTCGTTTTACAAAAGTATGAAATAAAATAATTGATAAGATGAAATGAGAAAGAAATTAAAAGAATAGGTTATAAGAAGTGTACTCTAAAAAACAAAAAGAGAGAAAGAGAGGTTATTAGAAGTGTCGTAGAATTATGTAGCATAAATAATATGTCTTAAAAAATTAAAGACGTTTCTACGACATTGGCTCTTTAGACAACATTTTTTTGTACAAACTTTTATTAAAATTCTACCATAAGAATTAAGAATTCACAGTGATCGACTATCTAAAATAAACTCTTTATGTTATTATTTAATCAAATATTTAAACAATTACATTAATAAAGAATTCAATTATAATTTTTATACAAAAGTTAGTCTTGTTGAATTTAATATCATATGATAATAATACGGTAACTGTATGATTATTAAAATCTTAAACCATCCCATAGAAATATAATGCTTGCGGGTAAAGAGTTTATATGACCCTAGAATTTAAGAATAGAGAAGTGACAGGAATTTATTTTTAAGATTATTTTTAGCGCACTTTGTTATTGAATAGAATTTATTTGAGAATCATGTGAGTTTAACCCACCCTATTTAACCAGTCACATTCTTTATAAGATATAACATTCTGTACAATAAAAAATGGAAGGGAAAAGATGTAAGATAAGATTATTAATATAATGGAAAGACATAAAGAGAAAACATGAGGTAATTAAGATAATATTAATAATATTATTAAAACAGAATGTAACAAAGTGAGATACACTATTAAAAAAAAAAAAAACCTAATTTGCTACATTATAAATTTGTCTTTACATAGTCGATGAGAAATAAAATGATATTTTTAGATGACTTTTGATAGAAAAACATTATTGTACACTCATTGGGTGTAGATGCAGGGCCGGTCCTGAAAATTCTTTGGTCCAAGGCGAAATGAAGAAAATGGACCCCTAACAACACAAATTTTTTGAAACACAAATAATACTAATACTAAGGGATGAAAAAATGGGTCCCTAACACACAAATTTTTTGAAATACAAATAATATTAAAACTAAGGGATAAAAAAATGGCCCCTAACACACAAATTTTTTGAAATGCAAATAATACTAAAACTAAGGGATGAAAAAAATGGACTCCTAACACACAAAATAGACCCTAATGCAGGTTCTATTTTTATTTTATTTTTTAATATAATGTAATCCAACTGTATATAACTTTGCATATCCAAAGCTTTTCACCGGACTTTTGAGTCATTTGAAGCCCACTAAATAACTTGACTTGCACTACATTTTTTATACTGCTCGAATATTATTATTTCCATTTGAAGAAACCAAAATCTTTGGCATTGAATTTTGTTTAAAAGATAACTATGGTCACCCCATTTACTTAAGCTAATTTTGGGCCCTGGGCAGGCGTCCCGTTTGCCCTGCCCCAGGACCGGCCCTGTGTAGATGTCTATAGATAGAGAAAAGGATATAAAAGAGATAAGTAGTTATATGTATAGTATGACAACAAAAGAGAAATAAAGATAAATGAGAAGTGTAATTAAGTATTTGTACGTATTGTTTGGATGTCTACAAATGGGAACTTCTTTTAATATGTGTGTTGTATTAGATGTAATAAAAATGGCTAAGAAGAAGGGCAAGGGATGTCTTTTCTCTTAGTGGTGCTACAATAAAGAACGGATGGTTTTCGTGGACAATTGTCCCAACTAACTTTAATTTTGTTTAATGTAATTATATATATACATGTATGCGTAATTATAAATTATCTTCCTAATTTAAAATGAAGTATGAAAAAGTCATTCTATATTGTGAGTATTATCTAAAAAAATTATGCATAGAATTTCTGATCCATCGCTAACTACAATTATGAGATTGGGAAATAAATGGCCAAAAAATGAACACGCTGCTCTGAATGTAGCAAACGACTGCCAGGAGGGAGGTTGTCCATTTCATGTGTATATGATAGGATTATACATATGTGATCGGCTGCTGACAACATTAATTATTTACGTATCACGTGTGAGTAATTATTCAGCATGATTTTAAGAAAATACTAATGTAATATGAAATTAGATTATTGGAACAACAGAATGCTGCATGTACTCAATTTAATATCCTTACTATATATATAACATATTTATCAGAAAATCCCTGAGGTATATTTTGATAAACATGGTAAAGAAATGAACATCAATTAATTTCAGTTCAAATTTGGCAATAACTGATGCTCATACATACCCTTCTTTATTAGTGTAGTGTAACACGTAAGAATCAATAATGACACAGTAAGTAGGAATGTTTTTCGCCCGATGATACTCGATCATTGCAACACACTTACACTGATAAAAAAAAAAAAAAAAACTCATTGCACCAACTGAAATGATTCATTAATTACAAGTTCATAGTAGCTAGGTTTTTCAGCATGAGTTCCATTAAGAAAAAATGGAAGCTAGACACATATATTCAAGAACAGCATATGCAGTGCAAATAAATAGTGATGAGTGGCGGTGTGGCGGTGGGAGGCAGCTAGATAGAGGTTTTAGGTATAAAGTTGGAGTTGAACAAAGAAAAGAAAAAGCGTAGGTTTGTTGGAGTAGCTATTTGTATTTGTAATATTACTATTGCAATTTGCATGCTCAGTCAGATGTGGAATACAGCAGAAGAGCACACACAGAATGAGAATGGTGTGAGCCTAAGTATGAGTGCTTAATTTGAGTGTATCTTTGAATGTTGGCATATTGGCCCACAGCGTGGGCCCATCCATGTGCTTCAACCACTCTTTGCTTTCAACGCGGCTTCCCAATCCCTATAAATACCCTTCAACCTAACCAAGCTTCTTCACTTCAATCCCATGGCTTCTATACACAGGCTTAATAGTGTTCTTTTCTTTCTACTATTGGCTCTAGGCATTTCTTCTGCCAGAAGGACCCTTTTCACTCTTGATGGCGGCTATGGTGTAGGCCATGGCATTGTTGGTGGTTATGGTGGATATGGGGGTGGTAGTGGTGGAGGACAAGGTGGGGGTGTAGGGTATGGTGGTGATCATGGAGCTGGATATGGTGGTGGTGGTGGTGGTGGAAGCGGCGGCGGTGCGGGTTATGGTGGTGGTGTAGAGCATGGTGGTGGAGGTGGTTATGGTGGAGGTGAAGGACGGGGAGCTGGAGGAGGATATGGGGCTGGTGGAGAACATGGCATTGGGTATGGAGGAGGAGGTGGAAGTGGTGCTGGTGGTGGAGGAGCTGGTGGGTATGCTGAAGGAGGAGCACATGGTGGTGGATATGGAAGTGGTGGAGGAGCGGGTGGTGGTGGTGGTGGTGCAGGAGGAGAGCATGGTGGTGGTTATGGTGGTGGCCAAGGAGGGGGAGGTGGAGCAGGTGGAGGGTATGGTGATGGTGGAGCACATGGAGGTGGTTATGGTGGTGGCCAAGGAGGTGGAGCAGGTGGAGGGTATGGTGCTGGTGGACAGCAAGGGGGTGGATATGGCGGTGGTGAAGGAGGTGGAGCAGGTGGAGGGTATGGTGCAGGTGGAGAACATGGTGGTGGTTATGGTGGTGGTCAAGGAGGAGGAAGTGGAGGAGGGTATGGTGCTGGTGGAGATCATGGTGCTGCTGGCTATGGTGGTGGAGCTGGAGGAGGAGCTGGTGGAGGATATGGTGCCGGTGGAGAACATGGCATTGGCTATGGAGGAGGTGGTGGAAGTGGTGGTGGGAGTGGAGGAGGTTATGGTGATGGAGGAGCTCATGGAGGTGGATACGGTGGCGGTGCGGGTGCCGGTGGAGGAGGAGGGTATGGGGCTGGTGGAGCACATGGTGGTGGTTTTGGAGGAGGTGGTGGAAGTGGTGGTGGCCATGGGGGATATGTTCCCTAAGAACTACTCTTCAATGCACAATAGATGTGCAAGTGTCCCCTTTCGTGTATCAAGAATAATAAGAATGCTATTAATAACAGGATCATAATAATTAATAACGTAACAATCATATCATCACCATTAATTATAAGCACGTTGTTATCAACTCATGATTTTTATGTAACAAAAGTATTTCCATAATTATTATTTGCATTATGGTGAAACTACTATCATCTTGTAATTGCTCTTCTGATTATATATATTTGCATGAAAGAAATATGTGGAGTTTGAGAAACTCTTTGTGCCTCTCTTTGGTGTATTCAAACTTAAATTTTTAGAAAGAAAATAAAATTAGTTGACACTAATCTCTAGTTAGTACTGAACCCGGATGTTCTCTCGCCAAATCACTCTACCTATTATCATCTTAGTCATTCTATAGCAATTAAGAAAAAGAGTGAACACAACGAATGGTTAGGTTTGTTTGCTAGAAAGGGGTTATTAAACTTATTCAAACTAAAAATAGGGTTCAACAATTCATTACGGTATAAATCATTGGTCTAATTATTACCAACTATTTTTAAGTAGAGAATTATACTAATTATCTATCTTGGGTTGTTTAATTTAATTTTTATTTGGACTAAGTTAGACAGTTTCATGGAGAGAGAGAAAAATTGATAGAGAGATTAACTCCGAAAAGAGAGAGAGAAAGAAAATATTATCGCTCCGACTACAAGTACTGTCACTGTCATACAGATATAATTGGTAATATAAAGAAATAGAAAGAGAAAAATAGAAGAAAAAAAATAACCAGTATTAATAGAGTGTATGATAAGTGAAAATGATCATAAATATTTGTTCCGGCTTTTAACCTAAAAAATAATTGTAACAAGATTCTTAAATTTCACTTAATATCATAACAACATTTTATTTTCATAGACATATATTATGATTATTGTTGGGAATAATTATGTATATCTAAGATCTAATACATCATGTGAT
This sequence comes from Glycine tomentella, assembly GCA_007407185.1. Taxonomy (NCBI): domain Eukaryota; kingdom Viridiplantae; phylum Streptophyta; class Magnoliopsida; order Fabales; family Fabaceae; genus Glycine; species Glycine tomentella. The sequence continues at coordinate 1,625,090 of PYAF01001118.1, read as the reverse complement.
CAATTTTAATTTCAATAACAAAGTGTTGTTATTTCTTTATTTTTTTTTATCTTGTTTGATAAAAATAATTGACTTGATAGGTTCATTGATTAAAATTAAAGATTTTTTTTATCATATT
>PYAF01001118.1:1583388-1617368 GCA_007407185.1 Glycine tomentella | reverse complement strand
AACAATTAAAAAAACGTTTAATGAAAAAAATTAGAAATATAAGTATAATTTACTCAAAATTTTATTATGCATTTATACACACTAAAATTTTCTATATTAGTATTATTATTATTATAATAATAACTTTTCTTTAAATAATAGTTAAATAATAAATAAATAGGTTTATTACAAAATACTATTCAAATATGGTAATAATATTAATTCTATATGACTTTCAACAATAATTTATTTCATATTTAGAAGAAAATCAATGGCACGCGTTTTTCTTGCTAAGGAATTAAAATATAAATTAATAAGTTAAAATTCAGAGTATTTAATTTTTAAAATTATTACAAAAATATTTTTTATTTTCCTTTTCAACAAATATAATTGAAATTCCAAAAACAACCAATTAATAATATTAATTAATAGATGTATTTTCTTAGTTTCTTAAAATTAATATGGCATTTAATTTTTTATTTTTCGTGTATCTAATTTTTTTCATTAAACGTTTTTTTAATTGTTTATTCAAGGCTCAATATTATTTGTCTTAAGTATTTGAAAACAAATAATAAATATAAGATGGTCCTTTATATAAAGTAAGGATATTTTTAATTTTTTTTTTACAATAAGCATACTGAAATTTAAACCTATGATCTTATACATATTACCTCAAATTTTCAATTACTAGTCGATCCTAGCGGTTCTATGGAGAGCATCTGCATCCGGACACCATGCTTCCATAGCAACTCCCATTACAGCAAAGCTTAAAATGTTGTTTTCTAAAGTAATGTTGCTGATCAATAAAAATTAAAGAAAAAAATCTAAAGTTATTATTATGTGTAAATGTGTAAAAAGAAAATCAATTACAGTTGTTGGAGAATATTTTAGCCATTTGAGTTTTTATAATATAAATAGAGTGTATTGTAAATTTTTTTACAAAACCAAAATCTCTAAAAATTGTCTTCTTTCATTCTCAAAAAATTAATAACTTCTACTTTGATTTATTTTAATTTAATGAATTCAAGCCAAAATTATCACAATATGAATATTTATGTTTGTTTATATTTATATTTGATTTTAATTTTTAAATAAAATATAATTTAATTATGTTTATATTTGTATTTATTTTTAAATTTTTTAACATCCGCAAAAAATATTTAACATAATAATGCGTTAAAAAATTTCTTAATTTTAAATTTGTAATTAATTTATAAATAATATAATTATAAAATAATAAAACAATTATTAATAAAATATAATAATAAAACCTTTTTGGTGAGACCTATTGAAAGCAACAAAAAGAAAGTTATTCTATTATAGAGATTTATTGCATAAAGTTGTTTATATTAAGAATAGTAAAAGTGAATGATGTGTATACACAAATTCCATTGAAACTATTGTGAGTTGTTGGAACCTGCAAGCTCTAATATATTAGGTTTGAATGATTGACTCTAATTAAAATAAGAAGCAATTAAAATATAAAAATAATGTACATTTTTAATAAATAATAAAATATTAAAAATAAGAGATATCAAAGTAATATTTTCAAATATTAAAGGAAGTTAGTGAAGAAATATAAAAAAATAATAGTATCGGGTATAATTGGAAAATAAATTAGGAATGCAGGTGTAATTTTCTAAAAAAATTATTATGCATTTATATACACACAATAAAATTTTCTATATTAATATGATTACGATAATAATTTTTTAAGATAATAATTAAAATAACAAATAAACCATTTTTTACAAAATAATTTTAAGATATTGTAATAATATTAAATTCTATATGACTTTCAACAATTATCTATTTCATATTTAGAAGAATGTTAATTGCACATGTTTTCAATGCTAAATAATTAAAATATAAATTTTTAATGCAAAAATAAAAGTATTTAATTTTTTAAATTATTATGAAATATTAATTATTTTTCTTTTTAACAAGTATAATTGAATAAAATACAATTCATAGTATTATTTAAAATATAAATTTTAATAGTTTCTTAAAATTAATATGGAACTTAATTTTTATATTTTTCAAATATCTGATTATCTTTTATTAAATATTTTTATTTTAATTATTTATTCAAGTCTCGATATTCTTTGTATTGTGTATCTGAAAACAAATAAAAAAAGAAGCAAAATGTTCATTTATATGGAGCAGGGGTATATTAACATACTAGGTTTTGATGATTAACTCTAATTAAAATAAAAATTAATTAAAATATTAAAAATTAACGTACATGTGTTAATAAATAATAAAATATTAAAATAAATAAGAGGTATCCGTGTAATCTTTTTAAACATCACAGGCAGGGGCAAACGCTGGTTCATGGGAGGGCCACTTGGCCCTAACTTTTTTTCTAAATTTTAAATTCAATGTTCACAATATTTTTTTACTTTTCTTCACCTATATTTTTTATACTTTTATTCATCTTTTACGTTGCCAACCTTTTTAAATAATACTCTTGTTAAATAAGCCCAATATCACAACTATCAAATCCATAAAAAATGCAACTACCTATGCAAAATGGACCATTTTAAAACCAATATGAAAATTGAAGAAATCTAATTTAAAATAATTAATAGACATATAATGCTAGTATGAAAATTATTTTTAATATATAACCTTTAAGATATATATACTTTCTCTATTGAAATGAAATCCTTGCTCTCTTTCTCAATTCATGAATCGATGACCCGCCCCCCTCTATCAAATCAATAACAATCTTATATTTTTTTAGGAACCTTGATTAAATATTATATTTTGCGAAATTTCAGTTACTATAATATTAGTTTTTATTTTCTGGTTTTTAAACTTACAAAATCAATAATAATTTTATTTTTTAAAGAAATATTATCTGCATATTATATTTTATTAATTCAAGTTATTATGTAAATGATTTTTATTTTTCTCCAACTTTGTTAAACTTTATTTTTCTTATAGTCAAAGAAGTTTTTATTTCTTAAAGTGTCATTAGACTGAGAAAAAATTATCATAATTTTCAAATTCTGAAAATGCACATTGACAATAAATAATGGTTGAAAGACATCACACTACAAAACCAAAATAATTAATTTAATTAACGCATTGAAACATCAATATATAAATATTTGCACGGCCCCATGTCATTCGAGTCTGGATTTACTCCTGATTACAAAAATTAGTGTAGAAATAATAAAGAAGTAATATTTTGGGTAATTAAAAAAAATATTACGAATGTAAGCGTAATTTGCTCAAATTTTTATTAAGTATTTATATAAAACAATAAAACTTTATATATTAATATGATTAGGATAATAATTGTTTCTTAAAATTATAAATAAATAAATTCATTAAAATAGTATTAAAATATGGTATTAATATTAAATTCTATGACTTTAAACAATTGTTTATTTCATATTTAAAAGAAGTTTAATGGCACGTGTTTGTCATGCTAAGGAATTAAAATATTGATTTTATGTCAAAAATCAAATTATTTAATTTTTAAACTTATTATAAACATTAAATGTTTTATTTTTAACAAATATAATTGAATAATATACAATTCATAGTTCCTAAAACAATCCATTAATCATATTATTTAAAATATATTTTCTTAGTTTTTTAAATTAACATAGCAATTTTTTTCATATATCTGATTATTTTTCATTAATTGTTTTTATTTAAATTATATATTCAAGGCTAAGTATTATTTGTATTAAGTATTTGAAAACAAATAAAAAATGCAAAATGTTCCTTCATAAGGAGCACGGGTAAATTAACATACTAGGTTTCGATGATTGACTCTGATCAAAATATAAAAAATTTAAAATATTAAAAAAATTAATGTACATGTTTTAATAAATAATAAAATATTAAAAAGAATATGATTCTTAATTGTTAAATCATTTTTTTTTCAAAATAATACCTTGGATTTAGGTTTTATAAAAAGAAAATAGTATTTGAAAAAGTTTTCTATAAAAAAATTATATGACTCAATTTAGATTATAGAAAATTAAAAAAAATCAAATAATAAAGATTTTAAGTTTATTTGTAATAATTTATACCAACTTATGTGATTTAACTAGTGACTCATTGGTTTGATCAATGATTCATTAACCTAGTAGTTTGATCAAGTCTATGAATTAACAAGTTTACACTAAATTTCATTTTATTTAACAACTAGCTCAAAAATTTCTTTTTAAGTCTCAAATCACTCTTCTTTTATCTTTATTTGTATACTTTATTTTGTTAACCAATTTTCTATTTTAATTTATCATTTTCATCTTTATTTTTAAATTTAAAAATATTTTTTTATATAAATTAGAATACTTGTCTTGAACAGAAACATTCTTAGGAGTTATTTTTCAACTTAGAGTTTCTTTTTCAATAAGTGTGTTCTTAAAAGTTTTCATAACCTCTCTTCTCTTTCAATTTATCATTTTTTGTTATTACTTTATAGGTGGATATTTAAGTATGAAATATTTATTAACTTTGTCTATTTCTAATTTTTCTCGAAGAACTTTAATGGACCACATTTAATGGTGCATCCCCTCTTAAGCACATTTTTTTTATTTTTTCAAACAATTGTTAAGTGTTACATGCCTCCCTTTTTGTGCATTTGATATTTTTAAAAAAAAAAATCCTCATCCCAAAACTAATTTCCTAATATTTTTGTAATGATCATATGTTTGAGAATTTGGTTTTTGAAAACTACATTTTGAAAGTATGAACATTTAAGCAACTTCATTCTCTAGGTCACTATTTCTATGGCTAAATTGGTAGATGCTACATGGTGTTTAATTGTTATAAATTAGGACTTCCTACACCAGCACTTTTTTTAATACACCCAACATATTTTTTTTATTTCTAACTTTATCCTCTTACGGATTGACAATTTGTATGAGACATATGGATTGATAATCCATATGACTCATACGGATCAACAATTCGTAAGAAGTTGAATGACGTATGTCTGTATGAAACTTACGAATTACGAAAAGGATAAAATTGGTATTACAATGTGCATGCTAAGTGTATTGAAAAATTGGCTAGAAAGGTAATCCCTAAACTAGGCAACAAGTTCATGTTGGATATTGTCTTGGGCTTAGCCATGAAAACTAGAGGGATTGATCCATTTGAGCCATGTTGTTTAATAATAAAGATTTGCGGTCTAGTGCATGAACACAACATTCAATAACAATAACTACATCGTAACGAGCAAGTGTTGTAATGATTCTCACAAGACGAGTGGTGGTTAATGACAATGACATAAAGCCTTGAGCTACAATTGGAAGAAGATAATAAAAACTTGGCGATGCGTAGGTTAACTCCATATGCACCGTTGATGCATTATCTAATCAGAGCATGCACTAATGGTGCATCATCTAAAAATCAAATGTGATGCAACAATGTTGTAAAATTGATAGATCAAAGAAAAATAGAAAAAGGAACCTAAGACAAATTCTACATCTAAATAATGAAAGAAAATCATGAAAGACAAACATAGACGTGGGAAAAATTCCTTAACCTAGTTTTTTATTTTCCTTGATTGAGGAATCTAATACGTGTGTAAGCATTATTCTTTTTTTAATGTGGTGAAAAGAAAAATAGGAAGAATATGTGGAAATGAGGGGTGTTTTTAAAAATAAAATATTAAAAGTACAAAAAAGAAGTCATATTTGACAATTAAGGGAAAATGTTTAATTATTACCTTTTTTATTCATAAAATTTGAATTGAAGACCCATCTTATTCAAGAGACGGGATCTAAGCTCAATAACTCTGAGACCAATATAATGCTGGCTTTCAATTTATCCCTTATATCTTTAATTTTATACTGAATTTCAATAAACTTAAAAAAAAAATTATCAACGGTTGAAAATGACCTTGTATAACAATATAAATTGTTTATTATAAATCTAAAACACAATATATATGTTAAAAACTATTTATTTTTTAAAAATTAATTATAACAGAATGTATATATTCAAAATTAATTTTTTGTTATAAATTTTAGTTATATAAATAAATATTTATCTCATGCAATGTATAAGCTAAAATAACCTTATATTAAAATATAGATTATAAATCTAAAATATAATTTATATGTTAAAAAAATATCCATTATGAAATTTTCTTATAATATAATTTATAATTATAAAATATTTATTTATTATAAAATAGTTTTATAAAAAATATTTGTTTTGTATATTATATAGACTAAAATAGTAGCTACTTTTCAATAACAAATTGGCTATAAAGGAATAAATTTTTTCAATAAAAACTATACATGAATTTCAATAATGATCTAAAAATATTTACGTCATTTAACAATTTTTTACCTCATTATAGTTACAGGTAGACATGGGTTTGAATTAATTGTGAACCAAATGAACCTAAATTAACTAAACTCTAAATAATAGGTTGGTTCAAGTTATCATGTCATTATAGTTTAAAATATACGTATCCAACTTCAATTATGTAAAACTGGAGGTATTCTATTTTGTGTTCAATTTCATGAACCAAACTCAATGATATTCAAATAAACCACATATGCATCTATGATTTCTTTATAGATATTGTATTCCTAATCAATCTATTCAAAGAATTGTCTGAAAGTTTCATTTTTCTATTTTTCTTTGCTCTTACAACTATTTTGTAGATTTATTATCAACATCTCACATAATATGTTATTTCCTTCATTAGTGTTAGTAATATATGAGTGTTGCCTTTGCTCTAGAAAAATTTTATTTTGTCCTTATTTATCCAAGAGTTTTATGTCTCAATATTTTGTACTTAGTGCTGAATTTTTTTTGTTATTATTTCTTATTAATGATTTGTATTTCATTTTAGAAAGAAAGAAAGTATCTTATTAATTATTTTTCATGAATTGTATGTTACACTATTCTATTACATGTGAAAGTAAAAGTGTCTGGTAATCGTTGTAAAATCCATGAATTTTTCTTGATGCAACACTTTCACATAAAGAGTATTCAATCTTGAAAATCTATTATTAAAGTGGAGGCTAAGGAGCTGAGTTTCTTTCTGGTCTCCCCAACAATATCTTTCTGAGTTTCTTGAAAATCTTCAAAGTTTTTATCAATAAGATCTAGACGCGAATCTTCGGCATCAACGTGACTTAACAATTTCCTTTTGCTGAGATGAGGGTCTATGGGGATATTATCCTCATACATAAAACTTATAGTCAACAAACACTTTTTTAGCCCAACCAGATTAAAAATATAAATTGAACCTTTTAGTTCTCGACCCAAACTGAATCTTCTTTGAATAAGATTTCGTCCACGTCCAAATCTGTTTGCATAAACCTCTTAAAATCTTGGGTTAGATTGGGTCATATTCAAAAGCGTGCTTATTTTTGTCATGTGCTGTTTTAGGCACTAACGTGTTCTCAATTAATCTTGGGCCCTCTTATCTATTGGGCCTTTTTGTAATCGTCGCCGACCGGAAAATATTCAAAGCAAAGCGTGGTCTTCACCTTCCTGTGCAAATTAATAACATATTTCCTAGTTTTATTAATGGAACGACAAATTAATATAAGAATTTAATGTCTATATATTGTATTGATAATATAAATAATCTTGTATTATCATTCAATTATAAATTATCATTTAAATTATTTAAAAATCAACAAATTTATTATGTATGATGAATAATAATATGATAACGATATAAAAAAATTTACATTGTCAATACATAATTTTTTTTTCTCTTAATATAAATCCTATATAGATAAATTTCCCAAAATGAAACATTGATACATTAGGCGTGTTTAGTAACAAGATGATGAGTTAGTTAAAAACTAGAAATTGAAAGTTGATGTTTTAATTGAAAATTTGAAGTAAGTGTATATTTGCAAAATTGATTTTGAATGAAATCAATCTATGTTAAAATTATTTTGAAAGGAAGTGATTTGTGTTTGGAATCTTTATTCTAAAGTTAAAGTTAAAAAAGAAGAAGTTAATAGCATAGTTAAAAATATTCATTCAATGCTAAAAGTCATTTAAAATTGTCTCAATCTAAAATTAATTTTAAATCCAAAATAAAATTTTCAATATGAGACTAAATATATAAACATTTACTTAAAATCACGTTAGATAATTGATATTTTAAATTACCTCAAGCAACTCGGAAGTCATTATCTTGCGCATTTAACGCCAAAAGTCTCTATAAGGAGATAATCCAAAATCAGCATAGTTGTGTCCTAAGTTTTTCGCAAGATGAGGCTGAGAAGAGATAATAACAAAGTTATACTTTGTTCAACAAACAACGTTAAAAAAATTGTCATGTGACTTTGTTAGTTTTCTTGTTCTATTCTTTCTGTGTATTGTATTACACTGCGAATCAAACACGGCCAACGAGTGACGTATTAAAGATCATATTTATCTCAAACTTTGAAATTTAATTTATTTATGATATTATAAAATTCTTTTTTTTGTCCGCAATACAAAAGAAAAAGACATTTAGCTCAAGACCAGCGATGCATAGTTTTATTTTTATTTTTTAATTGTTACGATAATGAGCCTTTTTAGTTAATTTGAATGAAGATATTATCTGTTGCCTTTTTTTCCTTTTTTTTGCTACTATACTCAGTAGTTAGTAATCCCTGTACTCAAGATAATTATATATTTTTAACTCATAAAATAATTTATGTATAATATAAAATCCAAAATTTCTTAATTAAATTATGTATACCCTAACAGCAACATGAATCCAATCAAGCTCAGCCACACAATTTATAATAATAACACGCCTCGTCCTCTGTGTCCTAGAAAAGACACGCTTTACATTTGTATTGCATCTAATTAAATTACAATTCACACCCGCCATATTGATAATGTGATTTGAATCAAATACGATTGAAAAATGTCATGGTCACCTTTGTTAAATGTTTTTGGTGATACATCTCAATCCAAATATCCACAGTGATGTTGTATATTTGTGGTCTACATGAGATGCCACAAATCTTTGGTCCTAATATTTCATGTTGAGTCATTTTTCCAAAAAGAAAATTGTCATAGTTAATAAATAAAGTCAATAATATTCGTCGATAATATATATATATATATATATATATATATATATATATATATTGTATTCTATGATTACACAAAGAAAAAGGCTATCCGCTGAAAAGAAAATAAAACTAGCTAGTAATTTTAGACTTGAAGCTGCAATGCAATCTCGCAAGAAAAGTAATTTTTTCAAAGCCATAAAGTTAGAAGCATAACTTAATCCATCTCTATGACATTAATTAATATGCACATTGCATGTCTTTACGCAATATTATCAATTGAAATTTGTGCTGTCCTTGGTAAGAAGACAGCAATAATAGCATTATCATGAGCACAAAGCATGGAACACACATATTCCGCAGTTTTACGTTTTAAAGGCTTAATGTTATGTTTGATTGGGATTTCTACACAATTTTTTTATTATTTTATTTTCTGTATCAAAATATATATATTTAGCTTAATTTTACTCTTGTTCCTAATATATATAATCAACCTGCGATCTTGTCAATCTATTTTTAATTTTGCAATTTCGGTCTTCTTGTCTTTGATCTGTTAAGTTGCTATTAAGTAAAGCCAACATGTAACCCTAATAAAAAAAAATGTTCATCTTTTGTCTCCAAAATACTTTTCATTTAATTGAGATTTTAGTTTTAATGATTTATTTCTATTCCTAATATCAAGTTTTAATAAAAGACAAGTTGAGAATTTTTTTAAATTGAGATTTATGTAATTAAATATGGTTAACTAATTTTTAGTTAGTATGAATCGATTATTTTCCTTATATTTAAAGCTTGAGATTTTAGTTTTGAGGATTGCTTTTTATTTCTAATACCAAGTTTTAATAAAGGATAAGTTGAGAGTTTTTTAATTGAAATTTATGTAATTAAATGTAGTTAACTAATTTCTTAGTTAGTATGAATCAATATTTTTCTTCTGATATTTAAAACCCAAGTAATACACAACTAGATGCTAATGAAACAATAAAAATTGATTGAGTACATTACAAAAAAGATATCATGCTTTAAATATATATACATGTTGTGATATTAAATTATATTTTCTTTGAATTCATATATAAGTAAAAAATGATCTTTTATATTGGACTTAAATATAAATTAATTAAACTAATTTTTTATATTTAATGATATAATTTCTAAAATATTCTTCATGTAATTCAAATTTTATTTTCAATAACTCTTTTTATTAATGATAATAAGTTCCAATGAAAGAAATTTTAGAAATAGTCTTATTTTTACTTGAAATTAGAAAAATAAAATAATGTAAACTAACCTTTTTAATTAGTGTAAAATTCATTATGTTTATTTATATATGAGTTCAGAATGAGTACTCGAATAAAACTTATTATTAAAGATAATATTAAATGACAAAAATTATATACAAAGAATGGTGTAGAATATTAATGTAAAAGATTCTTATTAATCCGTATTCTTAAAATATTAGTTAAAGAATTAAAATAACAAAATATTTATTATGAAAATAATAAGATAGTATAAAAAAAAGTCATAAATGATGTAGTTTTATATATTTCGATAAAAAGAGTCTTTTAAATTTTTTAATAAATGTCCCAAAAACATTAAGTTTCATTTGCTAATATAAAATTATGAACATGGCCGTGTCCAAATTTTGTTTTTTTGTTGTATTATAAATCCAGAGGAGGGACACACAATGTTTGATGTGTTGCTGAAGAACTCGATCGTCAAGAATTAATGTTAATTAAGCAAGTTGCAGGCACTGTCACTGTTGATGGATTAAAGTACCGACAGGAAGTGATTGCGTGAAGAACGTGCGCATTTGCATTTGGGGTCCATTCTCTAACTGCAGAGTGTGCAGACCACACACAACACACATAACATAGCCATATAATTGAATCATCTTCACTCAGCTCCTCAAACATCCCTTTCATATATTTGCTTGTTGACCCAATATACCTGAAATCTTGTCTTCAACATTCCATTCACATACTCCTAATCCATTAGTTGCAACATTCTCTAACTCTAACCTCATCATTCGTTATAAGTATACACTACTAATCATGGATTTCATAAACCGTTTAGTTGTAAATTTGGCTGTTTAGATCGATCTTTAATTTAAACCATAGAAGAAGGTTGGTTGATGGATGATATTATGCAAAAGTGGAGGTTCTGTGAGGATATATTTTGCTGGTGAAGTGTGATAATGAGGCTTGTAAAAATATTTATGACTTTTTGTGGCTGACGGAAGAAAAAAAATGAAAATAAAAATGATGGTAATAATAAGTGAGAAATAAAATAAAGATTATAAATGTTTGGTTGGAGAAAAATATAAAAAAGATAACAAGAAACACAAAAATATGACAAAAAATAAATGAAAATTTTATCATTTTTAAAATTATTTATTCTTCCCTATTAAACCATGCACCTATCTAATTTTCATCTCCCCTCTCCTTATATCCTTTTCACCAAACAGATTAATGTCTTAGAAGTTTAAAGGAAAATTAATATTTTAATTTGTTGCCCCATGTTTTAATTAAGAATGAAGATAAAATTTAAAAAATAGAGAGAAAACACAAATAGTAATAGATTAATCCTTTTTGTTGAAAAGAAAAGTTTATATATATAAGAAAAAATATTTTTTCTCAATAATTTAAATTTCAAAGTTTTCTGCTTGGCATTATTTTCTCTCCGTTCCAACAAACAAAGATTATGTTTTATATTGATTCTTTATTTTTTTTATCTAACTTACATTTTTATCCCCTTTAATTCTTGATTTGCGATTTTGGTATTCGTATTTTTTTGCTATTTTAGTTCTTACGTTTTTCAAAATCCATAGTTTAGTTTAAACCATAGTTTTATTTATTTTATTTTGGTCAAATTAAACTCTAAATATAACATATCAATTTAATGTTGATAAAAATAAAACCAATTAAAGTAATAAATTAAAATAAAGTTAAAAACTAAATACTAATTTTGTCAAAATTTGTAATTTATTTAGTACTTCAACTTTAAAGAGTTAGAATAATTAATTTAGGGCGGGATATTATGATAAGGATAATAATGGAGTATTGTTCGTTATCAATGATTTTAAAATCCAACCGATCATAAAACTAGTTCATACACTAATTAAAGGCTTGATGATTTTGATGTAACTGAACTGGTATCAATAAAAAAAAAATTATTTGTTCGGTTCATCAGGAAAAAAAATCTAAATAATTAAAAGTTTGGTTGAAAGTTAAGTAAATGTGATTAATGTGATTGGACATAAATAATTAATATATTAAAGTTAAGGTTAAATTATTCGAATAATATCTGAATTTGATCCTTGATGAAAATAATTAATTATCAAACTTTACTTAACAGTATCAACAAAATAATAATGAAATAATACATAAATAATATTGGAAAAATATAGTTTTATAAGCTTTTAATATTTAAATTACACATAAAAATTCAAAATTAAATATATCATAATATTTAATTCTACGTTTTAATAATGCATAACAATGTCTATTAATAATAATAGAATTAAAAAAATCTATTAATAATAAAAACTTTATGTCTAGAATAAAAAATATGACAAATACTTTAAATTTAAAAAATAGTTTTTTTTGTTACAATTAAAAAAATAAAGTGTAATAAGTTTGCATTACCCGTAAAAAAAGTTGCATTAAACATTTTTTGTTGATCTATTATGAACTGATTCTTCGTAAGTTTTTAACCAATTTTGACTGGTTCTTGGGACTCATGGACTCTTGAACTAGTTTTTCTCTTATATATAAGTTTTGTTTTTTATTTGAGCCGATTTACCGATTCTCTAGTCCAATTAGTTGGTTCACTCTAATTTTAAGAATAATTTTTATAATTATACTTTTAGAGTAAAATTTTTAATAAATAATTTATTATTGTACTTAATCTATATGAAAAAACAACTCATTAATTTAAGTAATAATGAATTTTGTCTCTTCAAATAAAGTTTCACAGAAAGAAAAAAAAGTAATCGAAATAAAGATCTCAACCAAAGATGGTCGATTAGATTTTTTGACAAATATGACTTACAACATAGATGAGTCATTTATAAAATCACTATAAATACTTCCTATCAATAATATAATAAAAAAATCTATATTAAAAAAGCTTTAAACATTATCATTTTAAAATGGAGGAGGTATATTGTTTACTCGGTCTTAGGTGGGCTGGTGTGCTTGGTCGGAGTTTTCTATGTTGAGTGGTCTTCTGAACTTTTTCATCTGCGCATTGTGAACATATTGTAGTGTAGACTGTAGAACCATTAACACCTTTCACGTGGTTTCCACTTTGTCAGCTGTCTAGTTATTTTCTCTCTTCAAATCAACCTCATCCTTGTTCTACATAGTATTTCGTGCTTCGTCTAATCTTTGATTCTTTCCCTCTTGGCCAAATGTTGTTACTAAAACGTGGGGACATATATGTCAAACAGTTTCTATATAACCCACCGTCCACATTCAAACTATATACTATATTTCAATTAAAAATCGTAGAGTACTTCTCTTCATATATAGTTTTAGTCTGCGTTTATAAATGAAAAAGGAAATCAAAGCATAAAGTTTTTAACATCTGTTCACACAATTTTATACTAGCTAACCTAACCTTAACCATGTTATCGTAACAACAAATATTGCTAAAAGCCCCTAAGCCAATGTGAAGACTGAAACATCAAACCTGGAGCTAGAGGACAAATTAAACATGCAGACATAAGACCGTCCAGAAGTGGATATTTTACATATATAATTGGTACAACATCGCATCTTTGAATAACTTCAAAAAAATTCAGCAAAACATTACTAATGATACCATATGCAATGGTGTTTGGTGATGACAGAAAGTAAGACAAGATAATCTTAAATTAGAACCTTTGCTTATTTAGAGTCTGTTTGGATATAATGTTAGAAGTATTTTTCAGAATTTCTCTATTGAAGAAAACACTATATTTTTATTAAAGAAACTCTCAAAAATACTTCTGACTTGTATCCAATCAAGCCTTAACTTCTTACTTCTGCTAATCTTTATGTTCCTCATGTTAGGTAAGACCAATTAGCTAGACTATGGGTCAAGAAGTTCCATATAAAAATAATAATATACATGAACGAGATTTATTCCGATTCTACATCGAGTTCTAGTTATAGCTGCTCTTTATCTACAATTTCATTAAAATGTAAATAAGACAATATAATTATGTCTAAAATTATGTTGATGTTCAGATGGATTAAAACATTTTAAAAAAATTGCTATAATGTCTAAAGTCACAATTTCATACATCTATTTATCATACTTTTTTCAGAAAAAGGTTTTGTATAAGCACAACAATTTTTTTTTTTAAAAAAAAAACATTTGATATTATTAATTGTTCCAATTCCAACCTTGGTCAAGGGCTAGGACTAAATTCCCTTCACGAATGACATAAAAAATAAAACATTGTTAGTTGTATTTGAAATATTGTCCATGTTGGTTCTTATGTATTTTTACGATTTTGCACTTCAAAAAAACATCTTCATGAGTTAATGGAAGATGTTTATAAGCTATTATTGTCTTCGATTTTTTAGTTACGTTAGACTTTTTGATAATATGAAACATTAGAATATTTTTATTGCGATTTCTAATAAAAATATCCCTTCTTAACAATGGTATTTAATAATTGGATTGAGAAAGCTGTTTTAAAATAGAAGTTGAATAAAAGAAAGTCCCAAAAGCATGTGAAATGAGAATATGGTTAATTTTTTAGTTTTTAGACTATATTATATTTTAATTGGAGATAATTTTATTGAAGAAACATAAGATTATTATGAATAGTACATATTCATAATTCAAATTTAAGATATTTAATTAAACTGAAAACAATCAAAGATGAGTTGATGCATGCGTGCTTCGTGGTATATGGATTAATTTTCTCTCCTGCTAAAGTGAATACTACCATAAACTACATTTTTTCTCTTCCTCTTTGGTTATTATGCAATAATCATTTCAAAAGGCAGCGATTTTATAGAGTGTTTGGCTGAATGATTATTTGGCTGGCAACAAAACAAACAGTGACAGATCTGCTAGCGTCTGGTGAAGAAATTGAAGTAAATACAAAGGGAGGTGTACGGAGAGGTCCACATTCATTGCCCACTGCACCGCCAAGTTGGAATTATTTGACTTTAGCTGTGTCTGACACGCGGCGACTATAACCAAAATAATAAATAAAGGGTCTTACTCTTACACTCTTACTAAAGGATATTAATTAAAAAATTAAAAATATTATAATACAAATCATAAAATAATATAAAAATTATGGATAATACGATTTTTTACCTCTTAGTATAGACGTAAATTAATATTTTTCATAAATAAATTATTAAAATAAATACTAATTAGTGTCTTAAAGTAATAATTAAAAATTTAATTGAGATTTTAGTTTCAGTAATTTTTTTATTTCTAATATCAAGTTATAATGAAGAGTAAGTTGATAAAAAAATTTAATTTTAATTGAGTTTGATGTAATTAAATATGATTAATTAATATAAATTAAAATTTCTTATATTTGAAATTGAAAAAAAAAATGTACCAATGGACGAAAATAATGATTTTTTCACTTTTTGTTTGTATGGTTGCTTTGAAGTGTAAGGGGAAAGGGTGGAAGAGCAAGAAAATAGATGGATATTTGGAGTTCATGCATTGTTTGGCAATAGAAAAATAGGGAGAAGTTCAAAGAAGTTATTTTTTGTTAGGTGAAGTAATGACATTGTTGATTTCAACTCAAAATCACGTGGAAGAGCACAAAAATGGGATAACTAAACCATTTAGGTCTGTTTTACAAATTAATTTTCAAAAGGATGGGTTTATTTTATAAAAAAAATTGTTGGCATGGGTTTATTTTATATTATGAAAGATTAGGTCAAACTATAATTTTGACAAACGAGTCTAATGCAACATATTTTTTTTGTTAAAATAAATTAAGGCTCTAGTTGGCATTATGAGAAAGAGGGATGAAAATGAAAAGAGATGAAAGAGATAGAGAATGAAAAAATAAGATTGTTTGTTTGTCTATTTTGAAAGAGGTGTGAAAAAAATAGAAAATGTGATGGAACCCGCAATGTTAATTCTATTACAAAATGAGTAAAATTGAATACTAATTGTAAGATTGGAAATGACATTTTGTGGTGGTTACAGTTGTAGTTTTAAATCGTTAGAAAATATGTGAGAAAGACATTTTTATTGTTTTATGACCCTTCAAAATGTCATTTTATGGTTGTTTATCGAAATCACCTAAAATTATGCATTTTTAGTGGTTTAAAATAGTTAGTAACATTTTTTTTTTTGACATTTTGAATGGCTAGTAATGGAAAATAATATTTAAAAAATAATAATTTAATTATTTATTACGTAATCCAATTTTATTTTTCCTATCACCTAACCACTTTATTTAAAATATTTAATTTCTTTTACACTCTCTTTTATCTTAACCAATTAACTTTATTTTCCGTCCCTCTTTAGACTATTTTCATCTCTTTTAATTCTTTTTCATTCGTAACATTTTTATTCATTTTCTTACCTCTCTACCAAACACTAACCAAGTCAAATGATGATATGGCTTATGCATAATATTGCTATTGCTAATTGCATTTTTAATGCAATAATAGGTTGTCAATATCGTTAACAACAACATGCAATTGTTATATGTTTGTCCATGCATGACATGACTATACACATAAAAAGTGCTTGAAATAGCAATTCTAAATTGTACTTCATATGGTCTCATGTTTAAGGTGAATTCTAAGGTGAAGTAGTAAAAATGTGCATGTGAAACATTATTAATCACCGTTAGATATATTCATATTTTATGCAATGGTTGAGATATTGGAAAGGTAACTGATTATTCTAATTGGATAAATCTATACTAACTTAATTAAAAATTGTAATTTGATCCCTTCTAAAATATGATTATAGTCTTGTAGAGGAAGGGGTTTGTGGCAGAAGAAGAGATGAACACTTGAATAGGAACACAAACTAGTAGTTGGACATCCATCGAAACAATTATTTACCAACAAATTTTGTCAATTTAATAATGACCACTAATTAAGCATTTATGACATGACTATACACATAAAAAGTGTTTGAAGTAGCAATTCTAAATTACTACTTCATATGGTCTCATATTCAAGGTCTAACTAAAGTAACAAATAAGAATTACTATTTTGTTGTGTATCACATGATCACTTATTGAGAGACATAAAAAAAATGTTTGAAGTAACAATTTAAATTGTTATTCCATACTATTTGACATGACACATGTACAACACATAAAAGGTCTCGCAAATAAGCATAGTGAATTCAATTTGATGAAAACAAGGACTAGCTCGACAAGATCAAACTTCGTGTTAAGAAACAATCTAAAAAATTCGTACAATATGCAAGATGAAATTGCTATTGCAAACAATAGTTTGATTTATGATGCTTATGTAACATGCTACGTAATAAAATTTGAAAGTTTGATATCGTTAATGGTCAAAACTAATCCATGTCAAAAAATAGTTTGTAAAAATGATCCAAAAAGGTCAATCAATCCACAAAAATATGCCACTAATTAACATAATCGGTTAAGGCAAGGGACATAACCGATTATGACAACAACAACAAATAAATAATAATAAATAAAATGATTTTTAAATTGAATAAGAGGATGAAAATATTTTTTTTTAAATAGTGAGGATCAAATTGAGAAAAAAAACTAGTAATTTATAAGCTAAATTCTTTTCTATAAGTTACTTTGAGTAATTTATGAAAATATAATATTAAATAAGTTTGTGTATCAAATAAATTATAAGTTAATTAAAGAAATTAATAAGTTATTTAAAACCTTAAAAAAACACTCCGGTGAATGATTAGCTCACTACAAATTATTTAAAAAGTGAATGATTTTTTTTAACAAAAAAGTGAGATAATATAAGAAAAAAATTGTGTGATAAAAACATATAAATTTCAATTCAACTCATTACATGTTGGTACATCGAGTAAGTTATTATACGAACTGACTCATCTAATTTAAAATTAAAAAAAAAATACAAGAAAATTATAGAAAAATTAAAACACAGATACAACAAGTCCAATAACATAATAGTTCATAAGAATAAACTCAAAATTTTAAAAAATAAAATTATCAACAAAGTTTAAAAGCAAAAAAAAAAAGAGAAAATAATATATTTTTATAAAATAAAAACATATTAATACAAGTTGGTTTGACTCATTCAAGCTAACTCACCTTAATCCACAAATTAAGTGAATTGAGTCAAATTAATCCACCAAAGAAATTTAAGATTTTTTGAAACCAATTCGTTTGCGAGTCCAAATGAAATGTGTTAGCTCACGAGCATTGACAGATCCACCTATTATAGTAGGGGATAATTGCCTCCACAAGTTTTTTTTTTATTTTTTTTATTTGTAAGTATTATAATTTTCTTTTTGGTCCCATAAAAGAATAGATATTGTTTCCACAATATTTTTTTAAAAATGAATATAAAAAATATACGAAATAAAAAAAGAGAACAAAATTAATTTAATTTTATTACTTTATTTTTAGTTTTTATAGTATTGATAATAAAAAAATTATAAAACATTTTTAAGATATAAAAATGTGTAAAGAGGATAATTGTAATTTGTAAAAATTTAAGTATTTTAATTTTTTTTCATAATATCATGTATTTTATAAAAATCTGTGATATTGTTTTACAAGAATATTATAAATTATTTATTGTCTACATTAGTTTTTTTCTGATATGTCACTGTTCACAAGCCACAACATATTTTTTTTTAAGTGACAGTACGTTAAATTTTTAGAAAATGTCCGGTGAATAAGAAAATAGGATATTAAGAATTATTTTGTTTATTTAAAGTATATTTTTTAGATGTGGGTAGTAGAAAAAACAAGTGATAAAAGAATAACTATAGATGATATTACATATAACATTGACTTTTAATAATTGATTTCATTAATTTATTTATTTATCAGGAGAAAAAAGATTTTAATTAATTTGAAGTTTATATAAAAGGTAAATAAATTTTGATTAAAAATTATTTTCATCAAGAATTAAACTCAGATATTATTCAAACAATTTAATCTTAAATTTAACAATTTTTAATATTTAGTAAATAATACAATTGAAAGATAAAATGCATAATGATCTGTTATATAATTATTGGAATACTCGAAAATGAATTAGTGAGGAATATAAAATGGATACTGGAGTAAGTAAGAAACAAAAGTGAGGGTGGCTTTCACAGGGAAAAGTGGTATACACGTGAAGAAGTGGAGAACAAAAAGATGGAACAGTTTATACTTAATATACACAATACAAGCATTAAGTAAAACGTGACACAATAATGAAATGGTTGACAATATTTTAAGACAAAATAGGCAACGTCAAATGAAAAAGGGGTTCGTAATCACGCAATAAATCAGAATGACCTTGTCCATGGGTCGTCAACAAATTATTTCTTATCTTGATGTGCTTGAAATGAAAATGATCCATGTAGAAAAGGAAAGTAATGTTGAAAAACAAGTGAGGTTCATAATATTTTTTATAAAACTTATTTAAAATTTAAATTCATCCATTTAATTTAACTGTTTTCTTATTATACTAAAATAATATAAAAGTTATGTAAAATATAAATATACTTTTTTTCATTATTTTCTTAATCAAATAAGAAGAAATAAAATTATTTTTATTTGTCTCTCTTTTCGTTTCATTCAAATAATAAAACAAGATTTTCATTTTTTCATCCCAAAAAAATCATAGATGCTTAACAATTTTTTCCTAATGTGGTAATATATTATTACATAGAAAAACAGTTTTAATATAAACATTAACTTTTTTTATGATAATTACTGTTATAGTGTATAATACACTATCATTTTTTTATATCAAATTTAGAGGTAGGATTACATAAGAGTTCATTTTAATTTTTTTATATTAAAAATCATGAGTGTCTTATACTTAATAGGTTAGAGACTAATTTTTCTTGTGTATGTGATTGCTCCTGACTTAAAAAAAATTGTACTTAGAAAAAATGGAACACATGTTATTCTATTAAATAAATTGTTCTCCCATATAAACATAACAAAATCTTACACAACTACACTAAACCTTTAGGTTAGAGTTTTTTTTATCTTTTATTATTATACATATATATATATATATATATTAAATAGTAAATATTTTATGAATTTAGAATTATAATAATCATTTTTTGGTTCATCATTTTATTTGTGTGAAATATTTATTTATTTTGTTAATATTTAATTTTTGTCAAAAAACCTAACTAATCACTTTTAGCTAATCTTTTCTCCTAATTATATTGACTTTTCATTCACAATGATTTTAATAATCGTTTAATATGACTATAAGACAATTTTATATTTAGAGTTGGTTAAAACATAAATAAAGCAAACTTCAAAATTTTGTAAATGACTAAATAAATGTTTTACATATTAAGTAGGTTTGCTTGATTAAAAATATTATGTATGATTGAACTAATTAATAATTCATAAGCTAAAATGTTGAGCTATAAAATTACTACTTGTAATACGCAGTTAAGTTTTCCTCTTGACATATATTTCTTTATATTATTGTATAGTAAAATTTTGCATATAATATATAACCCATGTGTAGTTGGAAATTCATGAATAAAATTGAGTGAACTTCGATATGAATTTTGACCTAAAACTTTGAGACTATTTCTAATTTTTAAAAGTTCAAAATATTACAATGTAAATTGGATATTAGTTTTTCTTAAAAATAATATCAATATAAAAGTAATTTTATAACAAAACTTATATAGACAACATATTTAATATTTAAATCTATGTTGGTATTTAAAAAAAAAAATCTCAAATTCGGTTATCAAAAATTATCTTTATTTTTTTAGAGGAAAAGTTTAACTTTATTAAACAAAATATCACTAGGTGTCCTGTGACTTATATATGAATTAAAACATAAAAAATATAAATCTAATATAAAAATTAGTTGCACATGAGTAATTAACAAAAATAAGGCTTTATTGTAATTTTTTTAAGTATAATATACCAGTGACTAGATATGTTGCTTATATTATAAATCTGAATACTTATTTTCCAACGAGAAGACTTTTAGGATTATTGTTTTTAAAAATCCTCCACCCCCGGAAAAATTACTTGATTTGGAGATGAATATGGGTGTTCACGGATAAGGGTCATATGCTAAGCTGAGTTGACTCAAACCGATTTAAATAGTTTGGATTGGGTCATTTATGTATTCGGATCAAAATCGACCAAATCGATCAAAATCGTTCATGTACGGGTTTAGTCATGGGTTTAGATCTATAGATCTTATCAAAATCAAACTGAACCGATCAAAATCAATAAAAAAATTTAGAATTGTTTGGTTTGACTTTAAATATTCATAATATTAGGACTCCAAGTGTTGGAACTGTAAATATTTATAATATTAATCGATCATATTTTGTTCATTTGTTTCAGCAAATCTGGTTGTAACAAATCTGGTTGCACCAAAGCTTATTGCAAGAAATTAGTTTATAAGAAATAGTTGTGATTCAGACTATTATAGTAAATCTCGTTGAAGAATATTTTATTTTAGTTTGTATTAGTCTATTTTAGAATATTATGTTGATGGTATTAAATGAATCAATTTTAATACTTTTAGACATTTGATAATATTGTGTTAGGATAAATAATCATTTTTATCTCTGAATGTGTAGAACATTGACAAATTCGTCTCCAAAATATGGAAGTTCAAATTTTAGTTCTCAAAAGTGAAAAAAAGTACGACAAATTCATTCATCTGTTACTGTTAATGAAAGAACCTACATGGCATAGAGGGATGAAAATGTCACAAAAATGATTGCTAACATGGTTGCTAAATAAATTGGACCAAAATGTTAGTAAGTTTTCATTGGACCAAAATGTCACTATGTTTCCATTGGACGAATTTGTCAGACCCCAAATTTAGTTTCATTTAAGGATAAAATATAATTTAATATTCATCTTTCCATTTTTTTGTTATAACTGTAAAATATAATTTAATTCTTCCATGACCAACACACTTGGTTTTATTCTAACATGTAATTATGAAAGTTTCTTTTAAAAAATGGTCTTATCAGTTCAAAGGAAAACAATCAATGAAACGCATATCTGACGTTGTCAAGTGTCAACTTCTGTCTCAAATAGGACTCGATCTAAGACGTAAGGATTTTCAAAACCCACTAAACAAAAGGGACAAAAATCCATATCAAATTTAATAAAAATAATTACATTCTCATTCAAAATCACACTTCAAAAATCAATGTCAGCCCGATAACCTTAAATGTTGTTTCAACTTTTGCAAACATTTTGAATGGTTTTGGGGAGTTTGGTAATACGAAACGAGTAAATGATGTATTTTTGGTAAAAACATCAAATTTATGACAACTTTTATTGCGTGGAAAAAAATTTGGGAAAATGATATGTAGAGAGAAAAAAATTCATGAATATTCTATGATACTATTATGTTCCAACAATGTGCCAATGATCTCGATAGTTGAGAATACAAGCAAATAATTGTAGCAAATTTGCAATACGTGTAAATGGATATACTAAAATTTGAATTTTCATCTCTCAGAATGAGTTTGTTAGCACTCTACATGTTTAGGGATGAAAATGATTATTTACCCTAAATTACATTTTACCCTTAAATGAAACGAACTTTGGGATCAGAAAAATTTGTCTAATGAAAACTTATTGACATTTTGGTCAAATAAAAATTTACTGATATTTTGATCCAATCTATTATATAGTCATGTTACCAGTCATTTTTGTGACATTTTTGTTCTCTTATGTCACGTAGGATCTTTCATTAACATTAACAAACGAAAGTTAACATATGAATGAATTTGTCGCACTTTTTTCACTTTCGATGACTAAAATTTGAATTTTCATCTTTTGGGGATGAATTTGTCATGTCTCTACACATTCAAGGACGAAAATGACTATTTATCATATTGTGTTAATTGTATTGGATATTTAGATGAATCATGATATAAAATAGTAGTTATAAAAAAAAGATCAAATTTTTAAGTAATCCGTTGGTCTGAACTGAACTAAACCGTTCATGAATGAATTAGGTTTAATTTTTTCTTCTTCTGAAAATCGAACCGAATCGATCAAATTTGACTGAGTTAAATCTAAATTTGATCAAAATCGATCCGAACCGACTCACAAACACTCCTATAGATGAATCTTTTCATTAAGATATTAAACACACACCCACTTATTTAATGCTTATTATGAGAAAGTTTTTTAATTATCATTAAATTTTAATTATATTTAATGTTGAGTTTATGTAATAATATTTCTCTTTTATTAAGGGAAAATGAAATACGAAATTTTAACATAACTTTACTAAATTTAAATTTAACATTATTTTCTCGTGATTTCTGATGAATATAATTTTTATATTTTATTTTTTATCTTAACATTGTTAATCTTGCTTAAATATATCTTTTCAAATTTGAATTTTTATTTTGATCTTCAAAGTTTCATATACCTTATCAATTAATACACTAAGAGGGTGTGTCTTAATTTGAATATTTTGTTTTCTTAAATTCTTTATCAATTATAAAAGATTTTTCTCTTTTAAATTCATTATTATCCCATGAAATTTAATTTAATCTAGTTTTAATCATCAATAATGAAGGCATTTTTAATTATAATTTTTTCAATATAATAATATTATAAATATTTAAGAATAATGATATTTAATTTTCTCATATAAATCCATTTAAATTTGATAAAATTAAAAAAAAATATTTGCATAATATAAATATAAAAAACTAGTTAATTTCAGTAATATAGATTGTATTGTTATTTTCTCCCCCGCTTTGTTTATTTTTGTTGTTGTGTTGTATTCAAACAATAATACTAGTATAAATGTATAATAGTACGACGTAGTTACTGATTTTTAGCGGCATAAAAAGTCGATAGTGGGCCTGATTTGTAGGAACAGAACAACACTTAAAGGCGCACCCGTTTTTATTTTTTATTTTTTCTGTGGGCGACCTTTCTTATCCCACGCCACACCAGAGAAAGACAATTTACAGGTGGCAGATTTTTCTGTCGTCCACAAAATTATTATAAGAAAAAAAAAAAGAGACAAAAAGAGAAAACTAAATGTGAAAATGGAGATGAAGGTTCCAGTTCCCACCCAACACTTAATTTTGTTGTTATACAACTAAGAAAAATTAAATTTAAATATAAAATTTAATGCAAATTATTTAAATTTGTCACCATTAGATATTTTTTTATATACCAAGGTAGAAGTTCCTCTCGCTGTCCCCAAATCCAAATCCTTTCACTCAACCAGGAAAAAAAAAATAGAAACAGAAAGAAAGCAAATTCGGTTCCTAACTCAAGTTACAACGCCGTGTATGTAAAAAAAAAAAATGGTTAGAATTACTGAATTAGAACGCCGTGTTTTAACTTTTTGTGAAAAACTCGGCGTGGGTATTTGGGTTTTTGCTCAAGGCTCCCAATTAGATTATTTTTAGTGTTATATTTTGAGAGATGTTATAATATAGAAGATGAATAGATCTCAAGCAGCATAAAGATGTATTTTTTTTCTGAAAATATATACGTTGTTTAAAAAGATAATTGTTATTATAGAAAAATCATAATTTTTTTTACTAAATCTCTCAAAAACGAGATCTATCATTAATTAATCGAGATATAGAGAAATCTTGACAATATAAAATTTATAAAAAAATGATTTAAGATTGAAAATCTATCACTATTTTCTTCAGACATAAAATTAAAATTCACACTAAATGCACTCCAAATAAATTCGAAACGCAAATGAACCTTCGCTTGTGGGCTAGCTTTCTGATCTGTTTTATCTCCTTCTCTCTCTCTCCACTCCCAATCCAAAATTCTCAATCTCAATCCCAGTGAGTGCTTTCTTTCTGTAACTAACTTCTTCCCTCGTTAACCCTAATCATCACTCAAGCAGTGAATGAATCTGTGGACGGACGATAACTCCTCGGTGATGGAGGCCTTCATGTCGTCCTCCGATCTCTCCTCCATCTGGCCCCCGCCGGCGCCGCCGCAATCCACGGCGGTCTTCAATCAGGACACGCTCCAGCACCGCCTGCAGGCCTTGATCGAAGGCGCCAGAGAGACCTGGACCTACGCCATCTTCTGGCAGTCCTCTTATGACTATTCTGGCTCCACTATCCTCGGTTGGGGCGACGGTTACTACAAAGGCGACGACGACAAAGCCAAGGCGAAGGCGAAGGCGAAGGCCACCTCCGCCGCCGAGCAGGACCACCGCAAAAAAGTCCTCCGCGAACTCAACTCCCTGATCTCCGGCTCCTCATCCGCCGCCTCCGACGACGTCGACGAGGAGGTCACCGACACCGAGTGGTTCTTCCTGGTCTCTATGACGCAGTCCTTCGTCAACGGCGGAGGACTGCCCGGACAGGCCTTCTTCAACTCCGCTCCGGTGTGGGTCACCGGGGGCGACCGTCTCTCTGCCTCGGCTTGCGAGAGGGCGAGGCAGGGACACGTGTTCGGGCTGCAAACCTTGGTTTGCATACCGTCCGCGAACGGCGTCGTTGAGCTGGGGTCCACCGAGTTAATTTTCCAGAACCCGGATCTGACGAACAAGGTGAAGGTTCTGTTCAATTTCAGCAACAACAACTTCGACATGGGTTCTTCTTGGCCCGCCACCAGCGCCGATCAGGGCGAAAACGACCCTTCCTCGCTCTGGCTCAGCGATCCCGAAGTTAGGGATTCCATTAACACTGTTGCTGCTTCTCCTTCGATTTCGGTTCCCGCACAGACTCAGGGGATTTTGATTTCCAAGACCATGCAGTTGGAAAGTTCTATTCAAACCCCTGGTTCCAGTACCTTAACCGAAACCCCTAGTTCTATTCACGCGATTCCGCAGAACCAGAGCCTCTTCTCCAGAGAATTGAACTTTTCTGAGTATGGTTTCGACCCAAAGACTGGGAACAATCAGAATCACCATTCTTTGAAGCCGGAATCCGGCGAGATTCTCAGCTTCGGCGAGAGCAAGAGAGTCTCCTACGGCGGCGTTAATGGGAATTCCAATTCCAATTCCCAAATTTTCTCCGGTCAGTCGCCGTTTGTTACTGCTGCGGACGAGAATAACAACAACAACATCAACAACAATGGGAAGACAAAGTCGCCGAATTCGCGTGGTAGCAACGACGACGGAATGCTTTCCTTCACCTCCGGCGTGATTCTTCCGGCCTCGAATTTGAAGTCCGGTGGCGGCGGCGATTCCGACCACTCGGATCTGGA
The DNA here is from genome assembly GCA_007407185.1 of Glycine tomentella. Taxonomy (NCBI): domain Eukaryota; kingdom Viridiplantae; phylum Streptophyta; class Magnoliopsida; order Fabales; family Fabaceae; genus Glycine; species Glycine tomentella. Next base: position 1,591,013 of record PYAF01001118.1, on the reverse strand, counting down.
GGCTTCGGTGGTGAAGGACCCGGTGGTGGAGCCGGAGAAGCGGCCGCGGAAGAGAGGGCGGAAGCCGGCGAACGGAAGAGAGGAACCATTAAACCATGTTGAAGCAGAGAGACAGAGGAGGGAGAAGCTGAACCAGAGGTTCTACGCCCTTCGTGCCGTGGTTCCCAACGTATCAAAGATGGACAAAGCGTCGCTCCTGGGCGACGCCATATCTTACATCACGGAGCTGAAGTCCAAGCTTCAGACCCTCGAATCAGATAAAGATGGAATGCAGAAGCAGCTGGAAGGACTGAAGAAGGAGCTCGAGAAAACAACCGAGAACGTTTCTTCTAATCACGCGGGTAATAGTAGTAGTTGTAATAACAACAACAACAACAACAGCAACAACAACAAGTTGTCGAATCAGAAGTTAATTGATGTGTTGGAGATGGACGTGAAGATACTTGGGTGGGACGCGATGATAAGGATCCATTGCAGCAAGAAGAACCACCCCGGGGCGAGGTTGTTGACGGCATTGATGGAGTTGGACTTGGATGTGCACCACGCCAACGTAAATTTGGTCAACGATATGACCATGCTACAAGCAACGGTGAAGATGGGAAATAGGTTTTACACGCAGGAGCAGCTTCGTGCGGCGCTGGCGGCTAAGGTTGGGGATGTACGATGATGTTGGCTCTGCACTTTGCGGCAGCGTTTGAGATTATGTGTGTTTGTGTCGTGTTATTAGCTAGCTAGCTCTTTTGTAAGTTGTGCTGCTTTGGGATATTTTAAGCCTTCCCGGTAGCTGTTTCTGTAAAATTATAAGTTTTTTTTCTTTATTGGGTAGCTTAGTATTGAATTTTGAGGTAATCAAATTGGGAAGCTCCATGGAGTAGTAGAACTAGCTAGGGACACTTTTTCATCAAATCTGTGGGTGGAGTGGAGATAGCAGCAGCTATAAGTGGAAATAGGGGTAATTTTATCTGTTTTAGATTGTGTATATATTATAATAATATCATAAATGTGAACAATATCATGCAAGTTCTCAATATTATTATTATGCTTCAGCTTATCAGTCACAGTGATTACTGCCATTCCAGTTATGCCAATCAAACCATGTTTTTGCTTCTCCAGCTGCTGCAATCCTTGTTTTCTTTTAGTAGTTGTTCAAATAAATTATACTGAAAGAATATCATTCTTTTAAAAATTTCTGGGTTGTTTTTGGTTGTAGCATGCACTATGCACCTATTGTTACACAACCATAAAAAGAGAACAATTTTTGAATATTTGCTGATTGTGTTCTTTAGGTGTTCTGGCTCATTGGCTGTCTCAGTCTGGATCTATCATAGGAAAAGTATCATTTTTTGTGTGATTGAGTTGATAGTATGGTTGTCATCGGGGAACCAAAATTTCCATGCTGGTTTGAGTTGATGTTCCTTTTAGGCCATGTGAAAAATGCATTCCAACAGAAAATAGAAAATACGTCTTCCTTCTCTGTCTTTATTATGTTGATAATAATTCTTTTTGGGCGTCTACTACTTCTTTGCTACATTTTCCTGTTAGATCCTCTGGCTTATTTTTTCCCATCTGGTAAGCCAGTTTCCTATTCAGGTATTCTGCTAACTACTGTTCTGACCCTACTACCAACTTTGACAATGAAAATGTCTTCCGACATGCATGGTAGTATTAAGGGTAAAGAACAGGGTATCGGTTACTACTTTAGTCCAAAGTTGTCTGTGTACGAGGCTACGGCATGCATGTGTTTGTGGAATCTGAATCACTGCTAATACACGGGAATAGCCAGCATTTCACCATTTGAAAGAGACCCAAAAGGGTGGCTCTTTCTCTTAAACTTCACTGAAAACAACATGGAATTTGAAGCTGCTTTTGATGCGTTTACAAACTACTACTGCTGTGTTAAACTTAAATTGTTATAAATGGAGTTTATAGCACTTAGGCTATGTACTTCACAAGCTACACAGCTGGACATTTTGGCATTTTAGGAATCATGGGATACAAGTATATATTTGAATAAAAACTATTTTTGAGTAAAGTTTACTAGTTATTATTATAATTAGTATTATATATGCTAAAACCTTTAACGTTGCATGATTTCTATAAAACAATTTATTGTTCCAATTCAGTTGTATGTGTTGTAATTATGGAACTCTCCACTTAAATAAAGAAATAATCTCATTACAAACTTGCTTACATAAAAAAAGGAAGATGAAATTGCCACTATTAATTAATAGAGGCCTTTACTGTGTTAATTAATGCTCCTTACAGTTTTCCCCATGTGGGTGTCCTTAACTGCCATGAACAATATAACCTTGCGGATTTGTTACCAAAAGTGATTAGTTCCTTCCTTTCCTCATCATACTGGGTATCAGCTGTGAAATCCACTTTCTCCTTTTGATGTCCTAGCAAAGGCAAAGGTGTTCAATGCTTTGCAGTGCTAACATAGTGCATGGCCACAATTATAGAAAGCAGGCGCAGGATGCATGGTACAAGTCCATGTAGAGACGGAAGAAACTGAACAAAGGAACCGCTACATCTTAACGTCCACGATGGGAATTGTGTAGTTGGTATGAATGGGTGGAATAACAACTCAGCAAATGATGAGTTCATGTTTGTTCTCCCTTCTAATTTTTTCCCCAAAATTTCTTATATACACTTTTGATTCCATCATAATTTTTACCAAACTTGAAAGTTTTAATTTAGAAGAGTATTAACAATCACTTTTTAACCTATATTTTTAGACACACTTTTCTTCTTATTCTTAAAATTTATTGAAAATAATAGAGTCATGCAAGTAAAATATATTAAATAAAAAAGTGAGACTCATTAAATATTTATATTTTTAATAGATATTAATCAATAATAAAAAATACATTTAAAAAAGTATATTATAAAATATGATGCTGACGTTTCTCTTTACTTTAAGACCATTTTTAGGCTTCTATCATCATGGAGCTAAATTCTCCACTTTTCAAGTGAAACAATGGAGTAAGAAAACTAACTGTATAATTTCCCCCATTACTATGTTCCATCTATAGAATTCAGTAACGAATTTCCGTATGAGTTGTACTAGGCCGCCAAGAGAAAATAATGTCTAGAATATTGCAAAATTATGCTCATGTTTTCATATATAGTTATATTTAAATTAAATTCAAAGAGTCATACCCGTATATAGAATGAACAGATATGCGACGAAGGAGCAGAGAGTGGCAAGTAGATAGCCGTAGCCATCGGTAGAAGAGTGGAAAGATAACCGATCCTCATCAATGTTCAGTATAATACATAGAAAAATACAAAATCTTCTCAGCATTTGCTTAGTAAATTAATTATTCTTTCAGGATTATAGATGAGTAAATGATATTGTCAAGCAACGCAAATCTTAGGCTGATGCAAAAGATTGCGTGCTCTGGAGAAAATTGGGGTGCTTCAATTTTTTTTCTCCTTCTTTTTGTCCATTTAATATGATGAGATTGACGTGGTTCATATTTAATTTTATGTGGGGTTCATTTTTGCTTTGTGTTCATCCAAGCTTTCTAACAGTGAAGACGTTTTTGAATAATTAAAGTTAGTTGAACTGGTAAGAGCAGCTCCAGATGTTCATTGTTAATTTATTATATAAACAAAGTGGTCACTAAATATAGTATTAAAAATAGGAGAAAGCACGGTTAATAGATAAATAAGACCAAATATCACATAAACTAAGGTGCATAGTTTTTTCTTTGTACTTATCTCCTCTTTCAAATCGGAGGCCGTTGCACAAAGGCAAATGTTGGATTACATCCCCATGAAAGCTTAACATATTAGTCTATTTAAAATTATCTTCCATATGGGGTTTTTTAAATAGGGTAATAAAACTATTTTAAATGGATCAATAGACTCCATTGCTAATCAAACCCATCATGAGCTTATAAGCTTGTAGCCATCACATTAGAAGTGATAATTATATTACATTCTATTATAAATATTAAAACTAGCTCAAGCCAACTTTGTCAAGCCTAGTAATATCAGAGACAATATATATTATTAGCATTTCTCTTACTAAAATCTTTAGTCTAACTTACTTAACTAGCATTTAAAAAACTTAACTAAAAAAACTTTTTGAAAAAACTAAATTTATTTTTTGTTAAATATGTTAAATCAATCAAGCTTTAAATGAAGTAAGATCGATAACACCTGAATTTTGAATAAGACCATAAAATGCATACGAAATAATTTTTTTAACCAAACAATTAAAACACGTAACTTGTACAGAAATTAAAACATAAAAGAACCTGTGTATTACATCATCACATCAAAGATACTTTTATATAATGAATGGTTGATTTAAAAAGAAACCGCTTATTGGACACGAATTGATTCTAAATTGAAGAAATGGACCAGAGCATATGCCACCATATATATATATATATATATATATATATATATATATATATATATATATATATATATATAGCACTTAATTAAATCTTTCCTTTAACGACAACTATAGAAAATACACGTCAAGTTAGTTTTATAATTAGAATACTGACATCCAATGAACCCAATGAAAAGTGATTAATACCTGTTCTAGTCTTCTTGATACAATTGACTTATATTCATTGCATATCAAAATTAAGTATTAGGCACATGTTTCTGAATAATATGATGATTTTGGAGTTGGCTATAAAATAAGTAAATATTTATATTACTTTCCACGTCATGAAGCTCAATCTAGTACATAAAAACTCCAAAAGGGAAAGTTCTAACATATAAAATTAAGATTTGTCTTTTTTTCAAAATGAGTAAAGAAAAATTAAGTCATTTTAATCATTGATATGGTTAATATTTGACATATTCATAATTTATTATGTATGAATATGTAATATCCACTAATTTTTTTTTCAACAATTGAGGTGTTTATTTACCTTCCAACATGAATAATTTGTTTTAGAGGGATCAGATCAATTTAATAATTTATCGAACTCTTATAGATTAGAAAATCTAAAATAGAAGATATTTAATTATGTTACCAAAACTTTCATGGCTAACGATTTCAGGAACGTAATCATTATAATACATATTTTTAAATAAACTTTAATTTTAAATATAAGTTGTATTGTCAAATATTGAATTATCCTTGTGAAAAAAAATTGAATTATCCACAAAACATTTACTCAATAACCCATGTGTTTTACATAAAAATATTGACACCTATTTTTGCCGTTTAAATTTTGACGAGTAAGTTAAAAAAATTGTTCTATATGGAATGATTTTTAGTTTTCAAGTTTTAAATTATTTCCAGTTATTTCTATTCCAAATTTAAAAATTTAGTGTCAGTCCTATAATTTTTTCTTTAAAAATTTCTCTTTAAAAATGTGAGACTGTTCACTGAGATTGTGATGAAAGGATATAGAATGAGAGCAGAAAAAAATGTTTTAAGTTTTTTTTTACAAACTTTGTAAGTTAAATTCAAATCATATCACGATTGAATTAAGCTAAAAAAGTCTTAAATTTATTTTGTATTTAGAATTTATAGCTCAAATCCATTTCTTTGAACAGGTTGTGTTAGGTTGATCAATGACTTGATGTTAACATCAAACTATAGTAAATCATATTCAAAAAGTCTAAATGTTGGCTTGAGACTATAACAAATCATACTCACAAGTCCAAATTCAAATCAAGCTTTTGAAATAAGGCCCAAGTTTTGAATGTACCATATTTTTGCTAACTAGTCCCATATTTAAAAGGTTCAAAATTTTAAGTTCAAGGCATACATTTTAGCTGAAAGATTTGGTTAGCCTGGTCATGGGTTATAGAAAGTTGTGCTAAAAATCCCAAATTTAATTTAGACTTCTAAAATAAAATCTAAGCATGGTGAATGTCTAATTTGTATGAACTTTTTCTTGCTTCAGCTAAGATGTGCTCAAACTTAAAAACATAAGTTGTGTCAAAATAGATTTTATCTATGAATTCATGTCTTTGCAAAAGGATAAACAATAGAGTTTGAGTTTAAAAGAGACGAATTAAAAATTCTAATACCTAATTTCATCCCCTTTGCTACCACACCTTTTTTACAATTTTAATTTACTCATATATTTAAAATAAAAAATATATAAAAGATATTAAAAATTTAAAATTAAAGAGTCAAAGTCCGGAAAAAATTATATAAAATTATAAATATTCTCATATATTAAATTTTAACTTGTCGAACAAATTTTTTCAAGACAAAATCATAACAAATCATCGAACACCAAATCAATCACTACATGAGAAACATATATATATATATATATATATATATATAAAACACGATGACTGTCTAAAGTAATAAATGCACGATTCAAATGTGTGTACAAGATAGCTTCTTTTTCTTCTCTTAATCAATCAATGTGGATATTGACGCATAATTCGAAGCACTAAACTTTTGTATATATGTGAGAACTTGTCTTGTCAAAACGCAACTTTATAAAAGGTGGCCGGAAAGTTTTTCAGTATATGAAAAGAAGAGTTAATAAATCCGATTACTTAGAGGGAAAGAAGGTGATTAGATCAATTTTAGTGAGATTTTGAAAAGAGATATTCAGTTGAAATTTTTTCTTTTTTTTATTCATCATTAAATAGATAATATAAATTTTTATATGGAGATATGGTTCTTTTTCAAGAATCTTAAAAATATACATGAAGTTAAAAAAAATGATTTTTGATGTGATAGGATGAAAAAAATAAAATAAATAAATAAAATTAAATTAAAAGTTTAAATTAATTATATATTTTATTAATATTCATACATTTTTTTCATATTTTATTAATTATTTATTTAATTTAATTTTAAATATTTAAAAGTGAGGTCTATGTGAGATCTATTAAAATTATCTAAGATTTCAATTTATGATCTATCAAAAAATGATCTAAGATTCTAATTTAAGATCTCGCACTAAAAATACTCTTAACAAAGTGTAATTGAAGTTATCTCGTCTAGCATAAGGATTATGCAAAAAGTCAATGATTGCAATAACCAATCATCAGGGGCAAAAGAATCCAAATAATACAAATTAAATAAAAAATTACGAATTTGGGGCTGTTTTGAAACTATTTACCAGTCCGGGACAGTTGGTCATGCCTAAAATTGGGCATGACGACTGGTCACGCCCAATTTTGGGCGTGACTAAATCTGTCTCTAAATCCGTCGCTAAATCGGTTAGCGACCGGTTTAGCGACGAAAAATTTGATTTTTTTAAGTTTTTATTTGCGACCAAAATATTATGTCGCAAAAACTGTTAGTGATTGAAATAAAAATCAAAATTGACGTGTTTTGATTTTTGACGTAAAATATCATTTAATATTATTTATTTTTATTTTTATTTAATTTGAAAGTATTTTTAGACTTCATGATAGATATGATCTTTTTTACTTTTTTTTAATACTGTTTTATTTAGTATATTTTTTAATATTATATGATTTTATTTAATATATTCTGGATTTTTGGTATATATAATTTTTAATATATTATTTTATTTAATATAATTTCTAAATTTTTATATGATTTTGTTTAATATTTTTTGGATTTTGTATATATAACTAATTTTTAATATAATATTTTATTTAATAAAATTTTTCAATTTGATTTTGGAATTTGAAAAAATTGAAAA
>PYAF01001118.1:1553433-1583288 GCA_007407185.1 Glycine tomentella | reverse complement strand
TATATTATTTTATTTAATATAATTTCTAAATTTTTATATGATTTTGTTTAATATTTTTTGGATTTTGTATATATAACTAATTTTTAATATAATATTTTATTTAATAAAATTTTTCAATTTGATTTTGGAATTTGAAAAAATTGAAAATTTTTATTTTTTGATACTTCTCATTTTTTCTAAATTTTTGTAAATAATTTTTAATATAGAAAGCATTTTAAATAGAATATTATATTTTGATACTTCTCATTTTTTATATCGAGACTACCCCATTAAACACATTATTCTCATCCCTCTCATCATCTCTTTTATCCTCTCATAATTTGATAATTCTCTTTCAAAAAAAGTAGAAGACAATTCTCCTTTTCTCTTTTTGTTCCAGTCAAAAGCACGTAATCGACTAACTCGTCATCGAAACTACACCGAAACTCAGGCTTTCTGTCAATCGGTGACTCAATTGTATAAAATTAGTGTGGTCAAAACATATACATCCAAGCTAGAAAGGGAATGAAAAAGGATCGTCCATCTTTCATGGTGAATGATCAATTGTGCGAGTAAGTTGGTCACCATCTTTATCTCTCTGGGTAAGCGCAATGCAATTCTTTGCATTTCAATTTGAATCACTTTGTCTCATGCAGTTTCACTCCTATTTCTAGAGTTCTGCAATGTTTCACCGCTCCAAAAAATATTAAACAAAACCATATAAAATTTAGAATATTGAAAAAAGTTACAACGGCGTATGATATGTCCTTCAAATGGTATAATTTTTGATAGAAATGTCCGATCGAGGTGTACGATATGTCGAAATGCTCGAAATTAATAGAAGTAATTAGAAAAATAAAAAATAACATGTAATTAACTGACTGAATAATTAAAAAAGTAGAAAACAAGAAAATTTTGGGATGTTCGAAGACTAAATCGCAATTTTGAGACACTTAAAGGTCTTTTTTGGGAAATTTTTTGACCAAGTCCCCTTCAGCAACCTGTCAGAAGCTTCTCCTCTCAATTTCGAACACGTGGCCACTGGTTTCGTCTCAATCAAACATTTCAGTCAAAAGTTATGACCATCCGAAGTTTATATACGCATCGTTGCATCTATGCATGACACGCGTCAAGAGTAGGTCACGCCCAGAACTGGGCATGATTGGTCACGCCCAGAGCCAGTCATGCCCAGTTCTGGACGTGACCAACTGTCCCAGATTGATAAATAGTTTCAAAACAGCCCAAAATTCATAATTTTTTATGTAATTTGTATTATTTGGATTCTTTTGCCAATCATCAGGTATTCAGGTTAATAACATTCGAAAAAAAAAACATCAAAATCTTCGATAGCGTTAAAAGCATTCGTGGGAAAAAAACAAAACAAGGTAATGTATTTTTATAAGAGAGTAATTGACTAAATATAAAATATATGGAATCAAAGAATAATCTTCGCTAGGGTTATTCTGATCAGTAATTCATACATGTTAAATTTCGATAATCCAAATATTAAATTTAAATGTTTTATTAGTAGATTAAATTCATATTTTTTTATAATTCTTTAATATTTCATTAAATAATTTTAATTTAACTTGTACTATATTTTTTAGAATACAAATAAATGTTACTTATAATATTAGATAACTTAAGTATTCAATTTTATCTAAAATTTACTATGTATGATTGTTGAAATAAAATTCAGATACTTAATTATTGAACAATTAAAATTTAATACAAACAAAATTATTAAACAAAACAATTTTGCAAAAAGCTACTCTTCAAATAATTTTGGACAAAATATGATTAGTCTCTCATTTCAAAGGGCAAGGAAAAACTTTGCAGGGGTAAAATAAAATAAAATTAATGTACCAAATTATAAAAAAGGTTCATCATTTTTATGTTAATTAAGATGGATCGACAGACATCAGGTTTGTTATGCTTGAATTGGCCCATAAGTATACTTAGGATTAAACAACCAAGCCCCCCTTTGTTTTTGTTCCACAACCATGTCCCTTTTATATAATTTTTTTTTTTTTGCACTTTCTTTTTTAAAGCACACCCGTCCTCTACTGCGTTTCTTTTTGATAAATTTTATTTCAAGAACGTCTTTATGCATGTACTTAGATCTAATATTTCAAAAAAAAAATCTTTCTAAAAGCATAATTTTTTACATATTTCTAGAAATTAAATTTTAGAAGTGTTAAAATTTTATGACATTTCTAAAAAATAATTTCAGGAAAAGATAAATCATGTTTCTTAGTGTCCTCTCTCTATTTCCTCAAGTGTTTCATAGACGAGTCGTGTTGAACTTCTCTTTTTCTCTCTCTTTCAACCTTCATTTATCTTTACATTGCTTGCAACTTGCCTCTGAGATGAGACGTGTTTTCATTCTTTTTTTGACACAAGACTGAAAAGTAAGAAGCTTCCACATTTTAATTTTTTAAAGTGTTAAAATTTTGCACAGTTTCAAATTTTAATTTCTAGAATATTGAATCTAACCACGTCTATAAGTGTATTTTTGAAGAAAAAAAATTAACAAAAAATATACGGGGAAGTAGTTAGAAAAAGGTGCTGCAAAGAGAAAATATTTATTTTGGGTCAAGTGTGTTTTGTTTCGAGCTGGGTAGAAATAATGTAGAAATAATGTCGGGTCATAAACCATGAGGGCCGAGCCGTATGGAAGATATTGGCCCATCAAATTGGGTCCTTTTTAATTAACATTTGTGCTTTTTAAATTTGGTTTTTTGGAAAGAGTTACTACTTAGATAAATCATTATTAATAAGGGATACCCAAAAAGAATTCCTCAGCAAACGGAAAGGAGTAGGGAAATAAGAAAGAAATCTTAATAGGTTAAATAATTTGTTATTCTAATCTCAATTTTCGCCATATTAATTGTGATATTGGGTATACTGGCGTGAGTAAATATATAAAAATATTATTTATAAAGTTATTCGGAAAAAAAACTTGGTAAAGGTCATTAGTGTTCGTTTGGAACCATATAAAAATATTATTTATAAAGATTTTCTTTTGTAAAGTACTCGTTTAGAACCATATACTTTTTTTTCATTTTTCTTATATTAAAAAATTGTTACTACAAAGATAGATAAACAAGTTAAGTTAATATATTCATCTGTTCACTCTTTACATCCACGAAATCTTGTTGATTTTAAAAGCAGCTAAAATAGAGGGAGCTAGACCAATACTTGAGTTGGTGCCAAACTGCCAACAATCTCAAATTAGGCCTATACCCCGGAAATCATGTTATGAAAAAAAAAAAAAACGGAAATAACCCCTCAAAAGCCTAAACTTGGTCCAACGCAACTCCGAGTATCAATTAAGTGAAAGATCAAAAAAGATAACGAATAACAAAGATGAATAATGCTTTTAAAAAAACAAAGATGAATAATCTCACATATTTGCCAAGTCATAAATAACAAAATTGACCCCCTTATAGTAAAAGACTATCCAAGAAGACCAAGAGGAATCAATTATTCATTTGGTCAAATGGACAATAGTACATGCAACAACCATATGCCCCAATTAGAAATGAATGGCTAAGCTGTTTCCACGGTTCAGAAATCCATGCCAAAATATAGCAATCAGGTTGTTCTAATCAGTTCCATTTTCAAATCCTCTCCTGCAACCCATCATCATCTTCATGCCTTCATCCCACTTCATTCCCTTTGGCCTAATTTATATAAACTCATTCCCTCCCCACTCCATTCCACCAACCTTCCTACCAAGAGCTGGTTTTGGTTGCTTGAGACACAAGAAATCAACAACACAATGAGTCTCAATTGCCTCACCTGCAGCCAGCTTATCCAAAGGACAGACTCCTATGGGGAATTATTTGCAGAAAAGGAATACACTAAAATATGTAAACAGGTTGATAGAAGCTTGTCAAGTAACATGTCATCATCAACATCCAAATGTGAGCTACCAAAAGGTGGTGCTGTGGCCAAGGTTAAGGCCGATCATCGCCGCAATTATAGCACCGGAGATGTTCCTTATCCTCCTGGCAGACCAGGACCAAAATTGGTGCGAAGCAGCGGAATGAGAAGAAACTGGAGTTTTGAGGATGTTGCTGAAAAGCAAGACCAGGGTGTGAGTTGACACTGGGATCGGATTATTGTTCTATGTTTCCTTGTTTGTGTTATATTTGGCCCTTTTCTGCATTGTGTATACTTTGTTTGTGGGGGATGTAAAGATTGGACATGGGGGTTAGTGTGGTTGTACATTATTGAAGTATGGTGTTTCAAGCGCATTGTACAAGTTATGAGCGCTGTTTTTAGCACCATATATAATTCACATCCCTTGTAGTTTTTGTTTTTCATTTTCTCCTTTGAATTCTTTGTAACTGGTGGTTCAATTTATTAATTCATCCCATTTTAAAATCAATCTTTCTGGCTTCTGCTGGGTACGTTAGAATACTATATCTAATGTTTTATTCAATGCGAATATTGATAACAGCTATTTTACAGGCATTCTAGTCTTTTACACGAGACAAAAACAAGATACCAAGAACAAAGAAGATTGTTAGCTTGTCTCTTTAACATGCTTTGAACTAACGAAAATTTGAAAACTCTCCATGCATACATAGCATGTCATAAGTATCAAGAAATGACCAAAGTCAGCTAGGTATGTTCTGTAATGCCATTTCTACATCTGTGGAGATGGTCTTTCTGATTTAGCCCCATGACAAGTATCAACAAATGACCAAAGTCAGCTAGGTATGTTCTGTAATGCCCTTTCTACATCTGCAATGAAAAGTATGAATGAGTAAATTAGTAAAAGAGACAGATTTTCTTCCGTGTTTATAATTTCAAAGCCTGCCAGGTAATGGAACGGCATTTGTCCAGCATTCTTTACATTATATAATGTCTATAATACAACAGAAAGTCCCATGGGATAAATACTTTTTTTAAAAGAAGAAATGAAGAGTCAATTAGTTTTTCTTTCTTCTAGCTTCTGCTTTCCAATCTCTTCGACCCAGCACCACTCTAGGAGTATCATTACTAACAACACTAGAAGATCCAGACTGAATTTCCCTCTCTGGAACTGTTTCTGACTTGTTTCCAATGGCTAAGCATGTCACCTCAGGTACACTAATTATGGTTGGAGGATCAATAGATCCATTCATTTGTTGATGCTTTAAAACATGGGCTCGTCTTGCGTCCTTTTTCCAATCTCGTTTACAAAAGATACGGGTGACGAAGTTGTTGTTGTCGTTGTTCCTGTTTGGTTGCAGTTCTACTTGCACAGCTGGTGTCTCTTCTACAACAAATGACTTCTTTGTTTCGGCTTCTAGACGCTTACGTGCCCTATATCTTCGTTGTCTCTCTCGATTCTTCAGACGTCGAGTCATTATGTCATTATGCCCTTTTGAGCGTACTCTTTGATCAACAGACTTCATCATAGAACTATTTTGTGTTCCAGCTGCACTTTGATTGTTTTCCATTTTCAGAATAGGGCTAACATCTGCAGTAATCATGTCAGCTAGCGATGGAATCTAGAAAATCATTTAATGTCATTGCTCGTGATGCAAGCATATGATAGTTTTATTAGAGCAAGCAAGCCTTTTAGTCTACATTGCATCCCTTTAGGCTTCAGTAGCCTCTCCAGTATCACAACTAATCATATTATATAATCAACAAATAAAGCTGAGAAAAAACTACTTCAAAATAGTACCTGCACTTCATTGAGAGGCCACTTTTCTGACAGTGCCCCATCCATAACCTCAAGGATAAGTTAAAACTTTTAAATAAATATACATGTTATGAAAGACAAAGAAATGTCAATAATGGAACAAAACAAAAACAAAATTATATTAAAATTAGAAATCAAAAAATTTATATCACTCCTGAAAAATATAAAAGCTATCCTGCCAATTATGCAAAATGATGATTCTCTCCTCTTTCACATCTTTCAGCCCTCATTTTATATTATTTTCCCTAAAATCCCATCAAAGTGTACTCAAAGGCATGAAAAGGCACACAACACCAAAAGGGTCAGAGCATTTCTAGTTCATGCAAGACATGCCTTTAGCATCTTATTGATAACACTAAAATACTCTGAAAGCCGAGCCATCTAACTGGCCAATTGTGATGCTAAAAGGAGGAAATAGTCAGAATGTTAAAAGAACTTAGAACTAGCCACCTAATTTGCTAACTGTTAGTTTTGAGACACTTAGCAGCAAACAGCTTAGGGTTTTGTAAAGTAAGTATCATTTTTTATGATGAATTTTATGCTTGGTAGTTCACTTTTGAAATTTAATTTCCTTTTGAAAGTTCCATGTAAATGAAATACTATGAAACTCTTGAATTAACTGCTCTAGAGACTAGAGGCAGCATTAACCAGAAGAGGTGAACCTTCCCAGATTATTAGTCTTATGACAACCAGTGTTATCAATTGCAGAACATCTGAAAATGGCGGAAAGCCAATAATCCGCTATATCATATAGCAGATAAAATTGTGGGCCAGTAGCGGAAGTTGCATAGCAATTGAAATATGATATATATCAATTATATATGTGTAGAAAAATTAAGTGGTACGCAAATAAAAATCAAATGCACAAAATTAACATAATATTAACTCAAAGTTCAAAAGCTTGTATTAGATGAAAATGGACTAAACCTTATTCAACCTACAAAACTAGTTCAAGAATGAAGGATCACCCAAGTTATTATAAAGGATAATTTGGTCATATACTCAGCTGATGTGGGATCTTAATAGCTCATCAACCACTCATCTTATCCATAGATGCTTCATTAGATATAATAAATAACAAAAGTAAATAAACAATTCAATACAGGCATTTAACAGCAAACGCATCCAAATGTTTTATCAAAAGCGACCAAGTAGGTTCCATTGTGTATTCTCTTCCAAACAAGAAAACAGAAAGTCCAAAAGACAAGGGCAAGGCACACTAGGACAGGTAAATAAGGAATTCTGCAGACGTAAAGTGGACCAATTTTAAGAATTCTTTCCACTTTCAGTTATGAAGGAGAATGGTTTTAAAAAACGGTCCGTGTGACTGCAAACTTAGCTGCAACATCAAGCTTTTTAGACTCATTGCAACCACATTGTGCTCGCAATTTCAGCTGCATGCATCGACTGCATTTGTCTGCAATGTCAAGGATCACTTGAAACCACAAATGTGACTGAGACTGCCGTTTACAGCCTTGAAAGGAGGTGCACAAGTTTGTATAGGGAGGGAAAATGAGGGTTAACTACAGTACATTGAAAACCACCTCAGTGAGGTTGGACAATACAGGTCCCAAGACTTAGTACCACTTGAGATGCAGCTCTTGGGGGTCCACTTTTGAAAAAAAATAATAAAAATCAATGCCAACATGAGTACATGTCACTAAGCAACTAGAAAATTATTACAGAAACCCAGATCATAAAAAACAAAGAATCTGAGCCAAAGGGTATGAACTATAAAGTTATTCTAGTAACAGCCTATAATGTGGCAGGAAGAAATCATGCAAGAAAAATGGGAACTTTAATTAGTGACAACACGGTTACAGTCATAGCCATAGGGTTATGCAACAAAACAGATTCCAATTGAACCTTGCAAAAAATTAGCCACCTAACGGGGTTAAAGTGAGAGGGGTTTCATCCTCAAATTAGATTAAAAAAAAAAAAAAAGCAGATTTAAAACACACAACCATGTGTATGGAACAAGTAGCTCTGCAAAACGGAAACTTTAAGGTTCCAAGGTGAAATGGTTATAGGTATGTATATTAAAAGAGTGATTGAAAGGTGGAGAAAATGCAGAAGAGAAAGGTGTTGAGTTAATTACCTTAGAGGGTGTAGATCCACACAGAAAGAAAGAGAGAAGAGAGAAGAAGAACAAGTGTTTGAAACTGTAAGGAATGATGGGAGACGATATTTGTGTTTGTTTAGGTTCGTCAAGACACAAAAGAAAATAAAGCTCGCACAGAGTTTGGTCCACAGTTTCCTGCGAACGAAATCACACGTGTAAAGTGTAATAATACTGTAATACCTCATAGTTTTAATTTTAACTACACATGTGACATGAAGATTAACATGGGGTGGTGGCGCAGTTGGCTAGCGCGTAGGTCTCATAGCTTCTGAGTGATCCTGAGGTCGAGAGTTCGAGCCTCTCTCACCCCAAATGTTTTTTGAGCTGTGTCACTGGTTTTGTCCAAATACTTTTAAATTTAATTTCTAAGTCGATAAATTACATATGTGTGAATTGTGAAAGTCATAATTAGTTTAAGGTGATAATCGGCTTTAATTAAAAGTGAAAAATAATGTTGTAATTTAAACTTTCTAATTCTTCAAAATAATGAATATCTCTCTTTCCTTAAATTTTAACCAATTTTTTATGAGTCTCACTTCTCAGGTAAGAAAGTTTTTCACACTTTTGGATTTTTTAGTTTTTATTTATTTTTATTTTCTTTATCTTTCCGGATTTGTCCCTTTCGTTTCTCTCTCACTCCAACTCGTGCAATTGGATGTCGACGCCAAATACCATAGCCTCCGTCAACGGCAACACCTCCACCGTTCTAAGCAAACTACATTTTCGTTCTCCACCACCTCCAAAGAACCATTGGCAACCACATTTTATAGATCTTATCGGAAAGTTATGGATTCGATAAACAAAAAAACCACCGACAACATCGCAATGACAATTCCATTGTCGCGACAACTATACCTCCACCGCTTCCAACCCCGCTATCTTAAAAAAAACCACTGAAACAACGTCAATTCAGATCTCAAAGGAAAATACTCGTTTGAAATAAAACAATCAGAATTGGGAATAACCCAAGTTCCACATTAGTTAGAGATATTGTCAAGTCAGAGTATATAAGTGGAGAATAATCCTTACCCTATAAGTTAGCTTTTTGGGGTTGACTTAGGTCAAAACTTATATTCTAAGATGGTATCAGAGCCTATTGTATATCCATTAACTGGGTATCCACCATATTATCCATGCACCAAGTCCAAAAGTACTAGGCGTGAGGGCCTATTGTATATCCATTAATTGGGCATCCACCATATTATCCATGCACCAAGTCCAAAAGTGCTAGACATGAGGGGGTGTATTGGAAATAGCCCAAGTCCCATATCGGTTAGAGATAATGTTAAGTCAAAGTATATAAGTGGAGAACAACCCTCACCCTATGAGCTAACTTTTGGAGTTGAGTTAGGTCCAAACCCACATTCTAATAATCAGATCCAAAAAATAAAAACAAAAATTGCATATTAAAACACAAGATCGCAAGTGTCTTTTCAGATATGAAAAGATAATCAATTGTTCTAAAAACAATAAACAATAAGATTCAAGAATTTTTTTTATAAGAAAAAAAAATCAGATGTCATGCTTCAAAATACATGTATTTTGCGAGAGGGGTGGCACTGGCGTTGACATAGTGGAAAGGTGGTCGGTGGTGGCAGCATGGTGGAGAGATGATGGTGCACAATGGTAACTGATAGAAAAAGAAGATTAGGGAAGAGAAAAGAGAAAGGTAAAAGAAGAGAGGCAATTAAGGAAGGATTAGTAGAACGAAGAAAAGGAAAAAAGAAAAATATATTGAGCCATTAGATAACAATTAAAGATAATCTAATGAAGGAGGTTACTTGTTCAAATGTCTCTTACATGTTATCCCATATATTTATATATTTTTGTTTTAAAATATAATTCATATGTATTTTTACTTTTGAAATAATAAATATACCAAAAAATATATATATATTCTTGAATATGATTTGGTTCTTTGAAAATTATAAAAATAAAACTTAAAAAAATACGTTATCAATCATCGTTAGATGAATAACTGTCTCTTATTTCTAATGACATTATTATAGTCTTCACAAACATAGTTGATTTAAGATATATTCCACCAACTTCCACAATCCAGATTCGCTCGCCCAAACACAATGGCGGATTTAGAGCCACGCGTAGAGCGTCCACTGCGGGGGAGTCTTATGGTGCGATCCAATGGAGTTGAGTTTTGAGGATCTGAAGAAATTTCATTTTTTTATTCTGGTTCTGAGATTCCCCTCTTCTCTTTTGATTCCTCTTGATGGTGTTGTAATGGGTTTGAAATTTAAATTTGTCTTTAAAATTATCCTCTTTTAAATGTTGTTGTAATGGTTCTGAAATGTTTATGCTTTGTTGTTGATTTTGGGTTTCATTTTAGGATTCATTGTTCATTGTGGGATTGATCCTTAATTTGCAGATTTAACGAACTGCAAAGAACCACTGGATGGAGATGCTTACTAGCAAATGTTGCTAGGTGTCAGCACCACCTCGAAGACATAATAAAATAAGGGATAAAAATAAAATACAGATTTATGGAAGGATTACAAATAGAAAACATTAAACTAAATGGAAACACACGTCAGCAATAGCATAAAGGAGCTTTAAAACCAACCATATTTATTAAGATCGTTAGACTTTTATATCAATTATTTTAAAAATCATATCACATATATTTTCTAATTAAATGGTAATGCAAAAACAAGGTTTACGAAAATACATGCAAATTATTATGTATATATATATATATGTGTGTGTGAAAAATAATGTATCTATTCTGTAAAATTTTTGTAATTCATAGGTCATAACTCAAGTTTGTTTCTTTAAAAAAAACTTTCGGTAAATCCATTAAGTTCATATGCAGTAATTTACATAAAATCTCAAGTTCAAACTTCACTATTCTCATTTTATAATAAAATCAAATCAAATTCATTAAAAATTGATGAATTTCTTATCAGATAAAGATTAAAATGATTTTAAATACTAATAATGTATTTTTATTTAACATAGACTAAATTATACTATTAGTTATTTATCTTATTTTTAATATTTATTTTAATTCTTTATCTTTTAAGTTTGAGTTAATTTTATCTTTTTGTCAAAGTTATCATTTTTTATTTATTTTGAAACATGATATTTAATTTTTTTTTACTATTTAAGATGTAAAGTTTGTGTTATTATATTGACTTACATAACAATTATAAAATTCAACCGGTGTTTGAATAAAAAGGACCATAAATATAATGAAAATTGCCTAAAATATGTGTCTAACAAGTAATTAAAAAATTTATTTAATATTGTATTCTTTTTTAATTATTCATGAGATTAATTTTAGTTGCAATGTTTACCATGTCTATGGTTTGTTTTGGTTCAAACAAAAGTTGGATTGCATAATTTTTTTTAAATGAATATAATGAAACAAATTTCACATATTAAATAAGTCAAAAAAAGATTCAAGATCATATCTCAAAATTAAAAATGATTATTATTTAAAAGAACCAAATTGATTCAAATTTAAAAGATTAATGATTAAAATGATTACTTTGAAAGATAAATTATCAGAATAAATTTAAAAATGAGATAAAAATATAATTTAGTCTTTAATATATTTTATACTATTAAATGAATTTTACATAGGTATATTTATATGCATTGTTTTAATAGTTAGTTTTTATTTAAAATTTAAATAGTACCCACACTAGTAAAATACTCAATGAGAAAAAATTTTATACAATGTAAATTTATATAATCATCTAATCATAATTTATCATATATAATAAATTTATTAACTTTAAAAATAATTTAACTTGTGATTTGTGATTGATTTAAAGTACATAAACATTAAATTTATTCAATATTTTATGTATATTATAAAAATTGAATATACTATGTCGAACAAATATTTAAATTATATATATATATATATATATATATATATATATATTTTAAGAAAATTAAGAGAATCGGATTGAATACGAAATTGATTAAAGAGAAAATAGGCTTATGCGGTCGAGGAAGTCACATTAGCATGAATTGCAATTTGCAATGTCATCTGATATAACCTAAAATGTCCTTATCATTCATTCATTCATTCCCCCATTGACCACTCACCCAACTTGTTCTCTTCTCCATCCTTAGGGTTTTCTCTGTTCCTTCTTCGATTTTCTCTCTTTCACACTTGCCATCATCCATATGCACTTTTTGAATAAGTCATACTCCCTCCAAAGCTTTGATTTTTGCCTACAACCCTTTCTGGGTCCTTCCCTTTCCTCTTTATTCGCAGCTCCCACTTTCACAATTTCGAGTTTTGATCCGATCCGGTGCTCAATTTTCAGAAGCTGCTTCTTCAATCGTTGAAAGCTCCGAAAAGGGTATGTTTTCTGCCTCTTACCTCGGCTCTAGGGTTAACTTTGATGCTGTTGGTTGGATTGATTTCTATTTGGGATAAAAGGAATTGAGACTCGAATTAGGAATTTTGGAATTTGCTTGACTTCAGGATGCTTAGATCACAGCTCAGGATTGGTTTGTTCAAGTAGTGTGTTAGAAATTGTTGAAATTGAACGGGTTTTTTAGGTTTGACTTTGAAGTTTTGGGTGTCCTAGGAAGCTTATAAACATTGGTTTGGTTTACTTGAAGAGGAAAACGAGTGGTGATTTCTCATTGTAGTAAGGTTTGTTTTGCAAATGGATCACTCCAAAAACAGGCATAATGATAGTTTGGGTGTGAACAAGTTGGGGAAAAATATTAGGAAGAGCCCTTTGCACCAGCCCAATTTTGCTAATAATGCTGCTAGGCAACAGCCTCAGCCTCAGCCTCAGGTTTACAACATTAGCAAGAACGATTTCAGGGATATTGTTCAACAGCTTACTGGATCACCCTCTCAGGATCCTCCACCTAGACCTCCACACAATCCACCAAAGCCGCAGAGCATGAGGCTGCAGAAAATTAGGCCTCCCCCGTTAATGCCCATCAATCGGCCTCGCATGCCGCCGCCAATGCCCATGCCTGCTGCCCCTCCTCCGGTTCCGTACAATAATGCCATACCAAGACCTGCTCAGTTTGGACAACCGCCTACTCCGCCTGGGGATATATGGTCTAATACAACCGAGTCACCCATTTCTGCTTACATGCGTTACCTTCAGAATTCAATAATGGATCCAGGTCAAAGGGGTAACCAAGTTCAGCCTCAGCCACATCCATACCCTCAACCTCAAGTGCCGGGCAATGTTCAGCCTCATCCTCCTCCGTCGTCTGCTTTGCTTCCTAATCCTCCCATGCCCATGTACCCTTCTCCAAGATTTAATGGACCTGTTCCACCTATGAATGCTACAAACCCTCGAGTGCCTAGTCTTCCTTCACCACAAGCAAATGGCCCTCCTCCCCTTTTACCTTCTCCAACCTCTCAATTCCTCCTGCCTTCTCCAACTGGTTACATGAATTTGCTATCCCCTCGGTCACCATATCCTCTACTGTCACCTGGCATTCAGTTCCCATCTCCGCTTACACCGAATTTTCCATTCTCGTCCATGGCGCAGTCAGGGATTTTAGGCCCTGGCCCCCAACCTCCTCCTTCTCCGGGCCTTATGTTTCCATTATCTCCTTCAGGTTTTTTTCCAATCTCAAGTCCCAGGTGGAGAGAGCACTAGTCTTAATATGTGCTTACATTTGCTTCCTTCTAACTGGAGAGATACCAGGCTTGTTGGTTGGTATGTGATGTACAATCAAGTTGTAAGAACTCTTTTTGGCTACCTGTAGTATTCATTTCTCATTTCTTTGTTTTTCTTTTGTTGACAACCATAGTGGTTGCAATCCTTTTACTTTGACAAGTTTTACATTAGGCAATATATTGAAGATCAGACAACACAATTGGACAGTTGGACGGAAGCTGTAAAGATGGAAGACTGATCTGTAGCTCAAAAGGAAGTAGGATTACAGACAATATTTGTTGTGTATGTCATCTTCTTTTGTAATATAGTGGATTACTTCTTAAAGTTCATAGCTAATTTTGTTATCTTCAATGTAAGGTGTTTTGAAGTACTGATCTTATGGTTATTACCATGTGATTTGCAACAAATATATTTTACTTCTTCAGGGTATCTTGTTTTTCTTATCTCAAATAGTTCCTTATTTCATTTAATGGCTTATTGGTGGATTTCTTTAGCTGCCTCTTCTTTTTTTTGTTTTTTTTTTTCTTGGGGGGGGGGGGGGGGGGGGGGGGGGGGGGGGGGGGGGGGCGGAGGACAAAGGGGACCACACCAAAGCTTACAACTTATATACTCATTTTGAGTAGATTGATTCCTCTTTCTTTGGACTTTTTTCCCGGTACAATGATTTTACTTGGAATTAGTTGTTATGTTTTACCTACTAGGTTATGTTATTCAGTATAAAGGAGTAAATTTTGAATTTGATTTCTGTTTTTAAAGGCAGCAGGTGGGGAGAGAATAATGTGACTACTTGACTGACTCATTTATGTTGATTTTGTTGTTCCTTCGTTTGTGAATTATTAGATGTAACTTAACCAGTACGTATTTTATCATCTGCTCTTGACCATCCCTTGGACCCTCCTTATGTTTTGATTCTTTTCCTGTTAAATTAGCTTCTGTTTACATCAGAATATGTGGTTCCCATGCAAACTCATGGGCATGTTCATGCTATCCAGAACATGAGCCTATTAATTAGTTTTGTGGCCTTACGGGTTTTTAACTATTACTAGCTTTCTTCTATTTGATTATAGGGGTGGGTTGGGTTATTTTCTCGCTTTCTTCCTTCTAGGTCTGGATTTGACTATTTGTGCTGCATCTTCTGGACTTTATTTTAACGGGGTGGTGAAACAACATATGATTTAGCTAGCTTTATGGACAGGAAATGTAAGTTGAATAGATTTGCCGACTCTGGATATTACTCATGTGAATCAGTAACTGCATGTTTGGTTTCACGATAAAGAATTGATTTTGAGTTCGTAATTAAATTAGATAGTTTTTTACATGTATGGTTTCATGTTGACGAAGAGTGCATAATTAATTTTGACTCTAGAATTAATTTGAAGTTAAAACAACTTTGGGTAGTTTCTTGGATCAACAAATGTATACTGAATTTTACTTAAAAATTAATTCTAACTAAAATTAATTTTATTCATAATCAATTCTATAAATGCTGTTGATTAAAAAAAATCTATAAATGCTAATCCAAACACGTGCTAAAATTTTGGGTTGTGTTCCTGACTGTTTTAATGTTCTGCAATATTAAAGTTGGTTTTGCTGACCCTTGACAGTCAAGGAATTAATAAAAAAGTTTCTATTAAAAACTACGATGGAAATTTATATGAAACATTAAATATTGTACATTTTAATAATTTTTTATTCTGTAACTGTTGTTCTACATTGCTTTAGCCAAACTATTGTAAAATTGATCTGGCTTTTATATGAATTGTTTCTTGTACCTTTTGCCTAAACTATGATTTTGATCTTCCCAAAAGATATACAAATGCACTATAATTAAATTGTGAATACTGAATAATTAAGCATCATCTAATGGTTTATATTCTTTTTTTCCCCGATAACATTGGTTTATATTCTTTAAGTTATATTTTTTTTTTGTTATTTGATGTATAATTTTTTTTTTTGCGGTTAGGATTTTCTACTGACACTTTTGTGACAATAGAGAATCTATCACAAGAACAAATTATATTAAATATGTAATACTCTTCTCCTTGATATGCTTAATTATAAGTTATAACATAAAAATGAAACCAAATCATGTTTTTGATATAAAAAACCAAAATCTTTATGAATGGTTAGGGTTATATATCTTCAAGAGTTGACACACATTGACCAAGGGCCCATGAAGCATTCTCAATTCTCACGTTGCCATCCAGTGCCCAGCTCTCTGTGCCTGCAATCTGAGTACCCTACGACCATGGCCTAGCATGTTTTTTAAATGTTGGAGTTGGAGATGCTATTATATAAAATGTTGGGTAAAAGTATGTTTTTAAAATTGTATTGGTGATTGAGTGTATGTTTGGATTTAAATTAGATATATGTGCATATGGTTGTATACAAATCTAATAAATAAAAGTAAATTAAAAGTAGAAATAAGGATAGTGATATTTCTGTAAAAGTACATTTGTCAATTGTCTCAAACATACCTTTACAACCTTCTACACAAACACATACTAAATTCGTCAAGAGGATAAGTCTGGCGTGAGTAAGTGTAACTCTTTACGCAAGGTGCCACAGTGTTTCTTAAGCCCTTGGATGTGATACTAAAATAATTAACGGTACAGATCGTACATGGTAACATGTAGAAAAAACATTGAATAACTAGCTTTTTTTAAGAGTCTTCAATTTTCTGTCTCATCCTAGCCTCCTTTCCCTTCATGTTTTCTGTAATCTCTCTTCCTCTCCGACAACATCCGACGACACCTCCAACACCACCCTTTCCACCTTTACTTTCTCTGTGAAAATCAAAACCCACCAATTTCTGTGAAAGGAACTGCAAAGAATGTGAACTGAAAAAAATAGCAAGTTTGAAATCGTAGCCTAAGAAAGCAAAAATGGACCAAACCCAAAATAAATAAGCTACTGCAAGGTTTCATAATTTGAAACGTAAGCGTAAGATGTATGATTCTTTGGGATTTTGGTGCTTGTAATTGCATGCAAAGAGAATGAATAGATGCAAAGGAAGAAACGAAACCCTTGATAGAAAAAGGCAAAGGAGAAAAAGAAAAAGTGCTGCCGCCGACGAAGGAGATTTCCTGCGGCGGCGCACGGTGGAAGTGCCTTTAGAGGTTTTGGGTGAGGGAGGCAGATTTCAGAGATGAAAAGGTCACGTATTTTTTCCTGCTCCACGTGAATTATCACTTAAAAAAAACTCTTTTATGATGCATTTCCTACATGGTACTCCAAAATCATAATCGTTAATTATTTCATTATTATGGTTTAAAACACTTTTGGCACCGTTAGTAAACAGTGACGCTTACGCACGTCAGACTTCGTTCAACACATTAGTTTAAAATTTAAAATAGTTAAATGTGATTGAGTTATGGTTAAAATAGATATTAACAAAATAAGAGTCTAATTAATAATCATGCACGGTTAAAAATAAATAAACTGATATTTTGTAATTCATTATTTTATAATTTTATATTATAAGTGTAGAGTCTATTTTCTTATAAATAATAATAATATTTTTTTACAACAACAATATTAATATTAATATTATTATTATTATAACTTTATATTGCTAAAAATAAAAAATAAATATTTTTATAAATTCTTAACATCCAAAATAAACTTTATACTTAAGTTTAAGTTTCCACATTACATGACAATTTCACTGGCAATAACAAGTTTACATACAAAATAAAAAGAGAGTGACAAATATTTTAAGTTAACTTTTTATTTTTAAAAAATAAAATGAACATCATATTCAATATTTTTCATTGATCTACCGTAAATCAATTTTTTTTTTCCAAATTTAAACCGTTTTTGACTGAGTTATGGATTCTTTGATCATTTTTCTTTTCAGATCGAGTCTAAAATTTATTTGAATCAAACATTCAATCGGTTTACACTTTTATGTTCTGAACAATGATTTTAATCTCACTTTCAAAACACTATGCATGCATTGTGCTCGTTCGAAAATGGAAGTACAATGGGACAAACCAGGCTTCCAGGTAGATGTTGTGAACAGGTTTACAGTACAGCAATAAGATTCAACTTTTATGGCCCCACAAAACGAAAGCATCCTATTTTAGAATCAAACGAACATTTCCGTTTTGATATTATATATAACGGGGACGTATTGTAACATTAAAATATAAATACAAAATATTTTTTATAAATTTTAAAATTAATTAAAATGATGTTTTTTTTTTAATTATAATCAACAATGATTATAACTTGAAAGCTTTTTTTTACTATCTTTTAACTTTTAGTTAACTTTCAACTTTTTTTTTAATGTTTGATAAGACATTTTAGTTAATTTTTAAATTCATTTATTAGATAAAAAATTTATTTGATTATTCGATAAATAAATTTTTTTAGTAATTTCTAGCGTTTTTAAAACACCACTTGAAGTAGCATTTTTTAAAACACTACCTTTTAGTTTTTATTATTTTTATATTTTCTTTCATTTTTATCCTCAATATATTCATCGAATTTTCTAGTTGCGCTTTTTAAATAAATCATGATTTTATTATTTTTTTGTCATTTTATATTTTTAACTACTTCAAGAACTAATTTTATCAAACACTTATAATTTAATAAGGTAATTTTTCAGTAAAGCTATCAAAACAAGTTGGTCCGACATGTTCGATTTGGCCTACCTTGACCCACCCCTTAATTAGGCAAACTATACCCTACCCAATTAAAGCTAATTCCATAAAAAAGTGACCTGACTGGGCCTACCAGAGTTGTGGATTAAACGGATTGGTCCACCAACCCACCTAATTTTTTTTTTTATATAAAAACAAAATTCAACAAAAAAATTTATTTTTTTAGAAAAATAAATTGAATAAATTAGAAAAATATTAATTAAATTAAATCTTCTACTATCCACTTACCACAACAAGCATATTATCACAAGTTAGCAGCCTATAACTATAATAACAAAAATTTTAAAAATAGTTTTGAACAAAACACCAAATAAAATAATATTGAACAATATTACAAAATACTAAAAATATATTTTAGATGAGTTTTATTCAATTTTTAGTTAAATGAACAAAACACTTTAAAATTTAAAAAAAAATGATAAAATATTAATAAGTTATTTTTTAGATGGATTAAGTGAGTGAGCTTGATCCACCAAGGATTCAGTTCAAATTGGATAGGTTATAAGTAGATAGGGTCAAATTTTTAAACAAATTGCATTATTTAAGACTTGATCCAATGTGATTCGTGGTGGTCAAATTGGCCCATGGATTTGGACCATTTTGATATGCACACATTATGTATCATAAATTATTTACAAAGCAATTTTGTAAGAATTAACTTTAGAGATTGATGAAATCTCATGTTACATGTTCTTTGTGACGTGTAAAATATTAAAAAATTTATACTATTCAAATTATTATTTCTATTTTCAGGATAAGTGCAAAATAAAAATAACAATAAAAGATAACACAATTATTACTCTTCATAAAAATATTTTTTATAAAAATATTATGACCAATTATATAATTACACACATATATATATTATTTATTTCTAACAATTTAATTTTTGACTATCATAGCTAAAGTTTTTGATTTTCTAATAAAATTTCAAGTTATTTTTAGCGGTTTAGGTCATTCGGATTAATTATGAGATTAATAAAACAAATAATTGATCTCAGACATAGAATACTTAAAAAAAATATTTTTCTCTAAAGATATTCTATGGAAATTAAATTGATTTTTTTTAAAATTGAACATGTATTGTTAATTGAATTAAAATTACTAACAACATTTTTTCTAACATTAAATAATTGACATTGTATACAATAGTTTAAAAATATTAAGACCTTTATATATATATAGCTAAAAATACTCTTTACAATAAAAAGAGAGAACTTTTATTGATCCATGTTTTATACGAAAGCCTTTTCCAAATTTCTAACAGGAGCATCTACAAACAGCAAAGAAATATGATTGGACCTCATTTTATATTTTTGGCCCTACATTTTCATTTCGTTGGCTTTAGGGGGCCTTTACTTGTGATTGTGGCCATTACTTTTCCCTCACAGAAGAGCCAATAATGAACTAGCAAAATGAAATGGAAATGCTTCAATTTGGACTAAAAAGATTCTTCAGACACACCAGCATTTAAGCATTTCCCTCCTCTAATGAAAGCTTGTCTTTGTAGCTTCCATTCCTCCTTGTCGCTCTCTATCTCTAACTTTTCCCCTTTCTTTAGTATCAAGTTGCCAACTTGTATCCAATTGGATGATCTCAAAACGGCCCAAGTCACTTTCTTTACCCTTTCTTATCGTGGGGCTTAGTGCTCTTCACGTGTTATGTTTACTAGAAGGAATTTTGCTAAAAAAGAAAAAAGTAATGAATATATATAATTTTTAAGAATTTAGATACTCAACAAAAAAAAGGAGACAATTTTTATTAAATAATATAATTTATTAAATCATCATACATAATATAAAAGACAGTTACGTACTGGAATTGTCAGCACATATATCATGCACATATGTAATACTTATTCCAAATAAAAGTCCCTTAAAAAACAAAACCCTCTAAAGATATACACTTTTTTTCTTTACCTAAATCCCTTCAATCCACTAAAAAGATTCTTATATTTTATAAATATCTTTTGTTCTATATTATCAAAATATTGAAGACATCATGAAGTTCATAATAACCATGATCTAAAAGAAAATTCCTACAATTGGGAGAATTCTCTACTCTAGTCCAATTAATGCGTGGCCATGATTTAAAGCCAAAATGGCATTCATGTCGATGTATGAATCAAATGGTTTCCTCTCATCAGTCACAAATGGATAATTGGATATACCTGCCAAAAGGGGCGGTCTCACATGTCGGACAATACAATCAGTTTTGGCATCTACATAATTTCCCAGGAAAATAACTGTTCAAGTGATCATCCTCTACTATTTCAAAAGTTGCTTTTCAATTGCAGCATCCCCACAAAGACAATTTTTTTTTCTTTTTCTCACCCATCTTGCATTTATTTATTTAGTACATATTACTCCCTGCTGTTGTTTCAATGCCAAAATTCTGAAAACCACTAGTAAAGAGAGAGATGTGTCCCACTTGCTTCATCTTTTTCAATGGAATAAAATTATTAGGTAGTTCAGTATATTAATGGTCTTAATCAAGTTTTACATCTTGTATATTCATGTTTTTCATTTTATAAAAATAAAATAATAATATTTTATTTTATGTCATATGAAAATAAATAGAAATCGTGATAGTTTCTAACTATATCTAATAATTTCTCACTATTAGCAAATATTCTTCTTTCTTCTAAAATTTATAAGAAATATTGTTTCACTAAATAATATTCAACTGATATGGTCGAGCCATATGGAATGGGACAAGAACAAACGTGCAAACAATAGAAAATGAGAATTTCCAATACTTTTTTTTTTTATAAATTTTTTTACCATTGAATTATGTTCTTCACTCATTCAATAATTCAAAAATAATTTTACAACGAATATAAAGCATGTTTTTGTTACAAATGATTGAGTAATTGACTAAGTAAGTTGGCAACGAAAGACGTTTAATTAAATTTGTGCACTTCCACGCAAGCTGTTCATCTACAGATATACATAAATCAAATTAAAAGTTTCCAAGCGATTGAAGATTAATACTCATAGAGACAGAGACAAATTTGTTAAAATCTTCCTTTCTAAAGAGCATTCCCCAAAACTGTGAAATAACAAGGAATCTACACAGTTTATTCCTTTGCGAGTATTTCGCACAGCGTATTATACACTCAAGCATTTTTGCCTATAACAGCGTCCTCATCTTGCTTACCATTTAATTATCACAATTCAACGAATCAGAGCATTCATATGCATACGTAATTTTGGTATATAGTAGTTTTTGTTTTTTTTTTTTATTTAATATAAGATAGTGACATATTTAAATCTGCGAGATTGCGACCTTATATAAACTATCATAACCCATCAGCATACTATCATAGTATGCTGTCTGCATGCACGATGGAAAGTGGAAACCCTTTTATATATTATTAAACAGAGCTTCTGAGTTCTTTTAATTAGGTTAAGTAAAGCAAACTCGACTAATCTAAAGCAAAGAAAAAAAGTGATACTAAAATAACAAGAGGAGGTTGTAAAAGTGAGACGAATTTATCGTGTATATGATAGCTTTGCTCCTCCATTCGTGGTGTTCGATCGATTGTTTTGGACAGTGCTCGAGCAAAACTCCAACATATAAGTATGATTCATAAATATATAGTTAAGGAAAACTAGACTTAGATTGTTTCACTTCACATATTTATTCATTATTTTTTTAGAAACGTTAGTAAGATATTATTCTCTTTTTTTCATACACTCTATTTTTGTTATAACATTTATTAAAAATTATAAGTAAAACTCATTCAGTTTTATAGTTTTTTTTAATAAATTTAATTATTAATAAATATATATATATATATATATATATATATATATATATATATATATATCCAAAAGAATGTGTTTAAAGATATGTTACCCGCACTACTCTTTCGAATTATGTTTTCTAAATTGACATGTGTAATCCACATTCCATTGGGTAGAGTATGAAAAAAGTAATTTTTTTTAAAAATTAAAATAAAATATAAAAGTATGAGTTTCATCTCATGCTTATTTTCGTTCTTTTTTTAACTCCGACGAACAGAGGGGATATGGGAGATCATGTTCTTGATTATGAGGAAACCAAAGCAATGCAAGTGGTTGGAGGCACAATCCCATCCATCCAATTGTCCATGTCAGAGTAAATATGTTGCCTAACAAATCCATTCTAATACGTTCCAATCTGTAAAATCAGTAACCTAACATGGAGACGTTGACACTATCAGTGTCTCCGAATAGTGACACCCTAAAAGTGCCTCAACAATACTCGTATGTATGTGTGTATAGTAGTATACTAGTATTATTATATGTTATTGTACAATCTTGAAAAGAAAAACCCTACATTGCCAGCTCTATAGATACTGGAAAACCCTGCATATATATAAATTGGGAAAAAAATAAAATAAAAACAAAAGGAGCCACCACGTAAATATACCTCTCCTAGCAACACATTGAACGAGGCATCAATATCATCATAATAATGATCATACCTTACAGGTAACCCATGGGCCCCTAACAGCATTGTGAACGAACGGTTAAGAAGTGTGCAACTAACTACAAGATTTGGATTATTATTGGTAAATGCCCTTAATCGGATACCAAGAGCCACCATTAAACCCAACATGCAAATGGAAGCAAGAGTGCAAGACTACAAAAAAAACTTGGCAGAAAAATGGGTCCTTCTGAAATTTCTAGCTTCCATGTAAATTTCCCTTTTCTACACTGCAATTCAGAGAAAGATGCTTCATTAATAATGATATCTGACACCATAATTTATTCCCAAATTTTCACACTAACCCACCCACCAATATGAGAAACAAAAGCACTGTGAATTGTGAAACCTGCCTCGTAGGTGGTGGTTCACCTTCTGATTATACCTTCATAATGGGTTCCAGCATCAGCATCAGCATCTCATCCAATATATATTTACCATTCCAACTATTTATAGGGTAACTTTAGTAGTATTTGTCAAATTTAAACGTGTTTTATTTTGACAGTGGGTGTTGGCCGTTATGTGAATGGTTCTGACACGATTTCTGTCTCTATCTAATTTCCTATTAAAGTGAAAGAAGATTAGATGCAAAATTAATTCAACAAATTAAGTTCAAACTCACTCTTACTGCAAACTTATCTAAATAGTTTGTAAATTACAACTTTTCTTACTAGTACAGTACAAGTGAGAGATGAAAAAAAGAAAATAATAATAATAATAAGATGAATAATGTTAAGAAAATAAAATAAGATAAATTAAATAATAAAAATTAATTATCATATATATATATATATATATATATATATATATATATATATATCATTCCCTTTCCTCTCTTAATTCTAACACTCGTATGACATTAAGTCGTTGACATGGCAATATGACCATTATTTTTAATAGAGAAACTGTATTTGTACAACTTCTGTATTTTTTTTTATAAAAAGAAATAAATGTAAATAAGATACTTTATGAAATGAAAAGAGATTGAAATTAAATAAAATAATATTTGTAAAAATTATCGTATAATGTGTTAAAGTCCAATTACAATTAAAGTCTTATACAAATGTCAAATTTTGGTGCAAGATTTATAAGAGGATTTTGACTTTTTGTGATGTGAGTCCGCCTACTATTCTTATCAAAATGAAGAATATAACTCTCCTTAATGCAATGTACATTATTCTTACAGATTGTACCAGCATGCATGCATCTTTTCATGTTAATGAGAATTAAGCCTAAATCATGTTAAAAAATGTTAATAATACATATTTTTAACATATTTGTTTTAAAACACACATATTCTTTATTATGGACTAAAAATGTATTAAAATTATAAAATTATTATTATTTGATAAATTTTACTTATAATTTTATAAATTTTAACCAGTATAATAAATGCTAAAAGGAATATATTAAAAAGCATAGTATTGGTATTTTTTCTTATAAAATTACTTGGATGAGTAACTTTCCAACCATTAATTAAATCACTAGGACGAAGACCATTCCTAGCATTGGTTAGTACGTATAGCATAAATATTCAACACAACTCTTTGGATATTTGACGAGATTGAAATTAAAATAAAATGTAAGATGTTTTATTTTTATTTTTTATTTTTTTTATATTGTTCTAATCTCATAACCAGGATGACTTGGGAGTTGGGAGTTAGTTAGGTGTTAACCCTTTACATTCAAAATGGAAGATGATTATTAGCAAAGTATTTACTTTATTATTAGATAAGTACATAAAATAAAATAAAATAAAAACAATCAACAATAGTAAACTGGTTTTGTCTCATTTTATCTAGCACTTTCAAAATTAAAAAAAAGATAAAATTAAAATCAAGTTTATTCCATTTTGTGTTTAGACTCACATGTAGTTTCGGTCTTCTTGCATTTATATTTGTGTAATTCTAGTCTCTTATTGTTGTCATACGATAAAATTGAGTTCCTCTAATTAGTCTAGCATCTAAATGGTGGCAGAATTTGCTCACATGAGCCATCTTTTACCTAATTAACAACATCGATGTGTAACTAACTAATAACATGAAACAACATATCAAAATATTTTAAAAACATGCAAAACTATAGTTAAAAACATTTGATGATGGAAATAGTTATAATGTAGTAATAACTAATTAGTGTGGTAGTTATTTCTACAACCTTCCTAATTAACAATATTTAACAGTAAACTTATTTGATTCTTTCAATTTATAGCACAAGCATCTGCGATCTACAGAAGGAAGCATCTTCTTTAAGTAAGCTTGCACTCATGGGAGAAAAAGGAAAAAAGATTTATACATGGAATAAAATCGAGAAAAAAAAGCAAATGATATTCACAGAACAGAACAGAACAGAACGGTTAAAAAGACACGATGAACAAACATCACAAAGTCAACATTTCCTGTACACGTGCATTGACCGAAATGCCCTCACCCACTGTAATAACAAAAGAAAATAATCACCCGAAAAAAATAAAAGAAAAAGAAAACAAAATGAATTTGAGAAAAAAAAAAAGAAAAAAAAGAGAAAAGAGAGAAAAACTTGTTTTGCTTTTCTCCTTTTATGAATTGACGAGGGAGCGATTAGTTTCAAATTCCAATTTCCTTTTTTTTTTCTTTAATATTTCTTTTTTTATTGAGGCGTTTTTGCTTCTTCACCGCGAGTGTGATTTACCGTCACCGTCGCGGTTGGTTCCTTCAGTGACGGAGGCGAGCTTCTGGAGGTTGAGCTTGACGACGGTGTCGGCGAAGAGACGCGTGTCCTCTTCGGTGTTGCCGTCGGGGACGTCGACGACGTAGGATTCGAGGACGACGGTGTAGATCTTGCCGCCGTCGGCTTCGTCCTCGATGGAATGGACGGTGGTGACGGAGCGGTAGTTGCGGAGGCGGTGTTCGCCGCCGATGATGCTAAAGCCGGTGACGTAGCGGATGTCGTCGAGGAGGTCGAGGCGCTCGGTGCTGGTGGCGGCGGGGAGGCCGGAGATGACATTGACGTCACGAGTGACGCCGACGGCCATGTGAAAGGGCTCTTTGACGGCGCAGCTCTTGATGAAGTGCTTGTAGGTTTGGGGCTTTTCGAAGCGGCGGACAACGGACCAGACGGCGTCGGGCGGCGCGTGGACGCGCTGGGCGAGGAGGGAGGAGCATTGGCCGGAGCCGACGAGGTAGGAGTGGTGCTCGGCGACGGAGGGGATGAGGGAGGCGAACTCGAGCGGGCTGAGGCCGGAGGGAGGGTTGAGGTGGTGGTTTGTCGGGCGGCGGCGGTGGTTCTCGTCGGAGTCTGGCTCCGATATGGAGGCGGAGCTCTCGGCTTTCTCCATCGCTGGGAGAGAGAAAGCGAGAGAGACAAAGAGTGTGGGGGACGCTATTGGCGCTTGCGGGACGAGATTTTGAGGAACGGACGGGGGTATTCTCGGGAATTCTTCTCTAAACCTCTGTTTTCTTCCCGTGCTTAAAGTTCAGATTATACTTGCAAGAAAATATGTAACCAAAAGAATTGCAAGAAAATATGGAACTTAAGTTTAACTCTTCCTTTGGGAGAGAGGATACCAACAGTGAGAATTAAAAATAAGACTTAAATATAATTTTATTTATTTTATTTTATTTAATTTGTAATTTTTATTTTTATTTTAAAATTAAGATATTTGATTTTTTATTTTAAAAAATTTATAATTTTGATTCTCCTTATTTTAAAAAACAAATATTTAGTCTTTATATTTTAGAAAATTTATAATTTTAGTTTTCATGTTTTAGAAAATCTATAATTTTGGTTTAATATTATATTTTACTTATATTTTATTTTTTTATTTTTTACTTTATAATTAGAATTAAATCATTTTTTTTGATGATTTATTGAATGAATATAGTAGGTTTAGAGTTCAATTGGACAAAAATAAAAGAAATAAAACATAAAAAATTTGAGAATTTTATCAAAATTATAAAATTTTTAAAACACGAGAATTAAATGTTTCTATTTTAAAATGGAAGAACTAAAATAATAGATGTTTTAAAAATAAAAGAATCAAATGTCTCAATTTTAAAATAGGACAAAAATTGCATATAGAATAAAATTGGAAGATCATAATTACATTTAAGCCTATAAATAAAATATATTTTTAAATTAAATAGAGTGTAATAAGTGTGAAATTCATGTGATTCAAACTCACAATTTCTCTTTTCTCTTTCTTCTTTCAACCATCAAATTAACCTTAAAACTTTATCCTATCATTCAATTTTAAATTATGAATAATTGCCGATATGATTCTTAAAATAATTATTGTAAAAATTAACAAATATATTATATATAAAAATTATGCTTAAATGACCATGTAATTTTCTTTTCTATGTTAATGCATAATCTATTTTTTCTAAGTTTAATTATAAAAATAAAATAAAAATGCAAAATTAAGGTTGATAGAGTTCCTTTAAATTCTGTTTCACACACACAA
This sequence comes from Glycine tomentella, assembly GCA_007407185.1. Taxonomy (NCBI): domain Eukaryota; kingdom Viridiplantae; phylum Streptophyta; class Magnoliopsida; order Fabales; family Fabaceae; genus Glycine; species Glycine tomentella. The sequence continues at coordinate 1,556,269 of PYAF01001118.1, read as the reverse complement.
AAAAAAAGTTACATTTAAATTCTGTTTTAACTTGGAAACTTTGATGTTAGACAATATATAAGTATTTTTATAAATATTTTTTTTAATTATGAGGTCCGTCTCAATTTTGGTAAAATTTAAAAATTTAACTTATCTATATTAATAACATCCAACCCCCAGTCTCTTCCTCTCTCTCTCTATATATATATATATATATTGTTGGAATAAAATTAATTTCTTTGATGAAAATCATCTATTAATTTCTAATCAATCATGTTAATTACTAAGAAATTGAAATAAAAGCGTACCTGAACTCATGATGATCAATAATTCTGCACAGTTGTGTGATTTGACTTTCTAAATCAACATGAATTCTCTTGAGAAAATCCTTTAACTTTCTCTCTGATAATGAGATGTTAGAAAACACAAAAATATATTTGTATGTGTGACCTAGAAACTATAACCTATTTGATAAAGATAAAAATATTCTTCAACCTCTACACATTAAAGGTTCATATTGTATTGGATACATTAAAGGTCAAATTATCTTAATCTTATTAGATGATTTTTAATTGGTCTTAATCTTAAATGACAGTCCACAATGTATAATTATTTAATATAAGATCAACATTGGATTAAGAATCCAACATATATATCACTCATTTTAATTGAATCTATATATAATTTTTTTTATTTAATTAGGTATAATTGTTTTAAATGTTATCATTATCGTGTCATATGCTGTTAACATTATTTGTTAGGAATTATAGCGTGGAGTGTTTCACATTTAAATAATTATATATTTAAATTAATTCTTACAAAAAAATTACCTTAAAGTATGTAATATAGTGTTGAGAAATTGATTTCTTTTTTGTATTCTTTAGGGAGAAATTGATTATTATTTTTATTATTGTAAACTAAACGAACTAATTTGTATTGATTGTCCTTTATATTATTTCTTTTAATTTCGGTTTTGTGGCTAATAGTGTTTTACACTTTTACTGTTTAAGCCAATTTGCATACACTGAAATATTTGCATATATGCGCCTATCGTAAGTTTAGTAAAAGACTAGTTGCATCGACAAAGAATCATATATAATAATATTTCTTATGGTTTGATATTGAAAAACATGACAAGAGTCCCACAGAGAGAGACAGTCGAGGGAGAATGAGAAACAGAATCAGAAATCTACTTACTAGGCGGTAGAATATATATATATATATATATATATATATATATATATATATATATATATATATATATATATATATAATATGGTTTAACTTAATAACAAACTATCTCATTATTAGAACAACTAATAATTTATATGCAACTAAGTAGAGCTCGCCTGAGTATGATAATGCTAACCATATTAACTTACAACTAATACGGGGTGATATAGATATAAATAATATTGTTTTTTAAAAATATGATTATCATTTGATTCAAAATTTGTGCTATTAAAGACATATGATGGAAGAGGTTAGCTCATTAAATAGATTTTAATACCTCAAAGAATTAATCCTGGGCTCTTAGCCAAAAAAATACTTCAGATTTTCTATTTTTAGAAAAACTAACCAAACTTACATACCATAGCACTTGCTTTTCAAGTAATTGACATAATAGAGGCTTTTAATCTTTTATGAAATTATAGTTAGAGGCCAATTTTACATACCAAAATGAACACAAACATGATTCAATTAATTGCAAGGACTAAGTTAATTAATTTCAAATGTATTTTAATGGAATAAAGATAATTAAGATAAAATAAAAACATAATTTATGCATTTAATAAAAAAAATGGGTGTACCCTTCTATTTTCTATACATTTTTTGGATTATGTAACACCCCGTAGGCCTCCAGTGCGTTAACATTAATAATATCAGTTTAGCGCTTAATAAACATAAAATGGAAGTCAGCGAAAGCAAGGAATCGTTTTTCTTGATTCATTATGTATGGAATAACCAAACTGTAAAGTACAAAACAACTTATGCTGATCCAGTTTCTCAACTCATATATCAAATATAACTTAAATATACAGGCAGATAACAGATATAAGACACTGGTACTCAGGGAAAAGTTCCATATCATATATAACACAATGTTCTGTACATTTACATATGAGTATCTACAGTCCACACCACACAACTCGTGGTGATACAAAAGAATATGAACCCTTCATGAGGGAGTACAGAACTAGTCAGCATCAAAATAAGCAAAACAGAGCCATCCAGCTCCTGGTACAAGTAGCCTAGTCTCAACTGGGCCTCCTGCCCTGAGACTGCTCCTCTCTGCCCGTAATATCACCTGAAATCATGTAAGTCCCACACGGGGTGAGATAACATATCTCAGTAAGCTCAGGATCCATGGAGAATTCTCCTCCACCCTGGCTCACTATCATAATACACATACACAAATAACACAGTCAAATGGCCCACTGGCCTAGCCCTCTGGCTTTCTCAATCACACAGCATAACATACAAGGTGACTGCACATACCAGCTCAGGAGGAAACCATCTCCTGTAATAAAGTCACCAAATAGGAGGAAACCATCTCCTAGAATGGGAGGAAACCATCTCCCAGTGTGAGGCCGGAACTCACACCTGTGTCATCCCACCGGACGCTACCCTTAACGGGGATGTACACATATGGTACCCCCGAGAATAGCAGGAAACCATCTGAACTATTCCCTTGGCCTAGGGGATCATCATCACCCCGGGATCATCATCACCCATGAGCCAGCCATACTAGGAGGAAACCATCTCCTAGGGAGGTCCATATCTATCTATTGGCCAATAGATTTATCTCAAGCACAATCACAGTCCATAATACAATCACACCTCAGCATATAACCAG
>PYAF01001118.1:1510832-1551552 GCA_007407185.1 Glycine tomentella | reverse complement strand
CTGGCGCGGGTCGCGCCACACTTCACGTGTGTCGCGCCGAAGGCCAGAATAGCTTATTTCCACTCTTTCTCAAGCGTTTAAGCCTCCTATCAAGGGATTCCAAGGCCTAAGAATATTTCCTCAGTTATAAGCTTAATCCTAAGCTTAACACATGCTTAATCCAGGCTTAAACATATGCTTACGAATTCAAGCTATTACAGATTAAGACTGAAATAAAGATGAACTAAATTGAAGTGATAGAAATAAAAGAGAAATATAGTGAAAAAATATGTTATTTAGATGGGTAGAAATAAGAAACAAATGAATGAAAAATATTCTCTTCACTTGTTTGGACTAGTGGAAAAAAGAGTGGAAATAAATAAATAAATTATTTATTAACATAAAATTATTGGTTACTTATCATTGTTTTTAAAAGATAAACAAAGTGTTAATGTTAACATTATAATTACTTAATTGGTGATTTTTCATCTTATAATGTCAAAAGAAACTATTTTTTTTATGGTAGTTTATATATTAAGTTTTTCAAGTCAAAAGCAACAATCTTACAAGTAGAAAAATATTTTGTCATATCATAGACAATAGTAAACTCAATAATATCTTTTTTAGATTTGTAAAAACTATTTTTATTTTTTAAAGTAATAAAAAAAATATTTTATTAAAATTATTAATCTATTTTTTATAAAATATATATAGCTATATTTTTAAATAACTGTATATAAGAGGACTTTATTGATTGTCTCGCTCTCGATCCATAAAATGTGAGAAAATCTCTTAACTTTATTGCTTTATTTTTGATAAAAAAAAAGTATTAAACACTTCTGTATTAGTGTATGTGCAAATGTTGCAGAGTTTTTTTTTCTTACTTTTTGGGTCAATTAAAAGATAGTATAAATACTTCACTTGTTAATTTATTAGCTTTGTTTGATATGAAGGGATCAAATCATTTTAAGGAACAAAAATTTTAAAATTCATACTCGACTAACATTTGAAAAAAATGTGACAACCCATGCATAATATTATATAAGAAGAGTATTAGGATATATAAAGTGGTTAGCATTCTTATCAGCACGGGAGTATTAACACACCTTCTAATACATCTTTTTATTATACATTTTATATTGATTATAATTTATTAAAAATATAATAAAAAGAAAGACTCATTAAACAAAGCGTGAGACCAATTTTTTTTATAATAAATTTAAACTAATAATAAAGAATGCATTAAAAAAGTGTGTATTAGAGATTGTGTGGTTAATATTTTTCTATTAGTATTATTAATTTTGTGTCTAGATTGAAGAAATTAACCAAACGAGTTTTACATATATAGTTGGCGAGTATATCCACATTAACTGAGTGGGTGGTGAATTTATAAAGTATTATTACTGATAATATAAAATATAAAATATAAAATATAAAATAACGCATTTAAATATTTAAAATTTGATTTTTTAAAAAATAATTAAATTAATATAATATCATTTTAATGATAATTTATAAAATTAACATTATACTTGATATTGATTGAATAGTTTTAAATGTTGATGAAAATAATGTAAAAAATATTTTTAATTGAATATCCAATTAATAAAAAATAATAATTTAACTTGATACAAATAATTGTCAAATACATGTGACAAAATGAGATGATATATAACTATATGAAAAAGAATATTATATATATAAAAGATTAATTACAAGAAGATTATACAATGTTATACAATGTTTCAAAGCATTTCCCCCCAATTAAAATCATTATCACATCACAACACAGTAAATATAAAATTGAAATTTATATAATAAGCTGGTTAGTTTTAAAATTGACCATATATACTCATTTATTAATTCGTGCATAATTACAAAACTTAGAGAGTAACAACAAGTCAACCACTATTAACATATAGTAACTTAATAATAAGTATCTAAAGCACATGCACATGATGGCCAAAGTCAATTCTAATAACAGTTGTAACTTGAAACATCCATATGTATAAAGTATCTAATTTAATTGATTAAATAAGAGAGTATAAGTTATTATAATTTTTTTAATAATATTTTTTATTTTACAGATAAAAAATATCAATATGTACTTTAACATGCGAACAATAGAAACTTACCACAGTATTTTTGGTCTATAATAAATTAAATCAAAATAATGTACTATAGTAGAAAATGAAGCAAAATAGCAATTAGTTTCATTGATTTATTTTGATTTTTCAAACTCTCTATTCTATACTACTAGTACAGTATATGGTTATTAATGTATTTTAAAAAATCGTATATGGGTTTGGTTGGGGTGCCAATCGGTTTTCCCATTACTGCTATCATCATCCATTTATAGCAAAGAGAAAAAAGAATATTAAAGATGGTAGTATCCCACATTATGATAATACAAATTAATGCATCATGGTTTCGGGTCAAAGGGGGCAATTAAGATTCCTTCACGACAAGTTGAATAAAATATTGGGGATGTTACGCGAAGCATCCAAAGTCACTGGAAGTTCCTGTGCTTGTAAATGATGACCATGATTAATTGTTTTCATAATTCATATTTCATTGTTTTGCTTAGATTAATGAATATATCTAATGCTTGCTTCATCTCATTCAAATGGTGGTTAGTTAGCATTTGATGAGTGACAAATCTCCTGAAGTTGAAAAGAAACCTTAGGTATAGGAGAATAATGCGTGAGGAACTCATCAAATAGGTATAAGTGTTTTTATAGGAAAGAATAATACTTTTATTTTTATTTTCAGTTGGATATATACCTTGCACATATAATATAGGCTCATAATTAATTCCATTTCGTCCCTGGGGATTTGTAAGAGCGAAATGGCCAAACAAGACATTGCCAAGATGCTTGGGGTTTCCAAGTCCACAGTGTTGCGTTATGTCAACTGCAAGATGCAGAAGCTACATACCTCTCCTAGCATTTTATTTTATGCATTACATTCATGGATCCACATCACTAATTCATTATAAATAATATCAACAATATAATTTATACAATAATTTCTATGAATCTATTTTTTTTCTTTGATCTCTTTTCATTAATTACATCACCTATTTCAATGCATATTTTTATCTATTCTCTTCTTATTTATTTCTCTTGCGTGTGTAAAAGGTTAATGTATATATAAGTACTCAAATATAATATTGAAGTCTGGGGTTTAATTATCGGCTTGAACATGAGATTGCAGTTGAAGATACAATTTTAACTTAAAATAGTTTGTCCGATGGGAGGGAAGATTAGTCATTTAGTTGGATACTAAAAAAACCTTAAATACTTTTCAATTTCACAAATATATATATATATATATATATAATATTGGAGTGTGACATTTTTTTGGTGTTAACTCTTTAGTTCATATGAGAAAAAAGATTCTCACTAATATGAAATTCAGCATTAAATTTGATTAAAATTATTTTTGTTAAGGATTTAATTCAGATATTGTTCAAATAATTTAACTTTAATTTTAGTATATTAATAATTTGGTTCGGAATGTGACTTGGTTGTTTAATATATTTGAAATAGAGAAAATTAAGTAGTAGATTTAATAATGAATTTGACTATATCATGCACCCAAAATCAAATTGAAATTAAGTTGACTAATAAATATAGAGGTATTAATGTAGTTGACTCTCAGTTTTGAACGCAATGCAATTAGATTAATGTGCTACAGCACAATTCTAGAAGAATCTGATGATAATATTTTATTGAAAAATAAAAGCTGAAATCATTAAGGGAATATATTATTGGATCAATTGAGGAAGTTCAGGATTATGATTGTTGTCTTCTATTAATAATGGTACATAAAATAATAAAACTTGGTAGACATTGAAATAATTTCATTGGTTGGTGTATCCAAAAGATAACTAAAGTCTAAAGATGATGTTCATGGGCTCATGGCACAACTAGAAACTGTCTGCTTGTAGCCACCATTTGATTCCATTATTATGATGAAATGAACTCTTTTAAAATTTTATTTTCCATAGCGATAATCACACTAAAAACTTTCCTATGGCTGTATTATAAGGTCAACTGAATTAGACAGATTAATTAGTTCCTCAACATACTCAAAATTAAGATAAAAGAGTTTGAAGCTGGCGTGGTTTCCTCTTTCAAAAGTTAAAAATGGATGTCCGCATCATTCCACGGATTTTCCAGCTAAGCCGAATTTTCCTCTCTTGGCACACATGCCTAATCCATTACTATCAAGCTAATAATATATCAACATTGTGCAGTGTAATTGACAATTCACAAATAATCATATTAATCTATTTGTTAGAAGAAATCCAACAAATCAATCTATGTATATTAATTAAGAGATTATTCTCTAGATTTTGGTTGGAAGAAATTTCAGGTTAAAAAAAGAAAAACTGATATCCAATTTTCTTTTTTCTGATTCTAATTTTTCTTTCTCTCGGAAATAAAAGTTTCTCATCAATCCTACTTAGAGAGGAAATTTCGTTTCTATCCTTTTCTTCATAAATTGTTTATAAAGAGAACATCAAATACAATTTTTTCACGATTAAATTAAGAGAGATGCTATATGTTACGAAAGTAATCTCTAGGGAAGTAAATACAAAATAGTTCTTTTTTTATTGGTTAAAAAGTTAAATTAAAAAAGGAAAATAAAGGCATTTGATAACAGATATCATGAAGAACCATTGATTTAAAGTTTCGTGCTAAAACGTTTTGTGCGATTTTGCAATTTTCTAAAAAATAAAATAAAATTTCAACACGAGAATAAAATAAAATATACCATTATAAGTAATAAGCACAACGCCAGATATTCGATTTTTTTATATTTTTATATATATGCCATAGTTAAGGCACGATCACGTTGTTCTCTTTAGCCTTTTATTAGTGGGTGTATCTGATTCCAATTCCTTAATAAATGAATTTTCAATTGCACTTTCTTTAATTGAGAGTAGATTATATTGAGACATCAGAATTTGATATGATTGAATGATAATTTTAATATTTAAATATGTGATTAAGTGTTTGATTCTTAGAATCATATATAGAAAAAAATAAAAATATTAGAAGAAGTCAGCCTTTAAATAAGTACTAGCTAAAGATTATTCTTTGCCTTTGAACCTTTATCAATGCTAAGTGCACAACATTTTGGCTCTATTAAAAAAAGTGTCATGTGATAATATAATATTTCTAAGTACCAAATTAAACAAACTATTAGTACATCAAATTTGTTACTTATTCCCTAAGCACATCATTAGTTTTAGTTATATATATTAAATTAGTAACATTTAAAAACTCTAGGTCCGTCCAAACGAAGAGATCGATGGCATCTCTCTTCCAATAATTCGCTTAAATAATTAGAAATATTGGATTGTCTGAATCTGAAACCAAATGTAGTGTTATTACAGTTTATGATTTCACATGGCCTTCTGTCCCTTAAAAACTGTGATGGTTCATTTCCCTAAGCACACCAAGGCCAATCAATAGTACTACGACTATATGTATACATGGAATTTAAAAGTAGTTGAATCTACCAAAATCTAACCTCACATACTTTATTGTCATAAAGCAATGTACCACATAAGTTAAAAACCCAACGACATAAATGTCTATTAATGCTCAGGGTAGAGCCAAAAGAAGTAAAAAGAAAGAACCAATATAAAGCTCATATCAGCAACCTAGTAGTTTTAAATGTGGCCAACTAACAGGAGACACCCTTTTCTTCTCTGCTTTGCATTTCTTTTCATTCTTCTTGGTTCTATTCTTCACCACCTGCTGCTTAGGAAGGCACAAGTTTTTAATTTCTTGCTTCTCACTCACACATTTTTCCTGCACCAATATATTTGTCAAAACATAGATTCTGATATTCATTATTCATTCCAATAATAGCATAGGATTCTGTAACTGTAACCAGCAGAAACACCATATAAATGGCTTCTGTCTTTTGTGAATAAAACTACTCTTTTTATTTATTTATTTATTACGATATGCTGCAAAAGATGTTGCCAATGTAATAATAATATAAAACAGAAATGCTATAATACACTCTGCCTATGATGTTGCTAGCAATTGATTTATATTTTCGCATCATAAACCAATTGCAGGCTCTTTGGACTTTACTGCTTAATTAATTTAGATACAACCAAAAAGGAAAAGATAACATACTAGAAGCTCCATTAACTCATGATGCACATGATTTGTTTCTTTATAATCTGTATGAGCACACACACTATGTGGTCCTCTTGCAAATTTTCAAGTTAGGTATACCTTGTACAAAAGCTCAAACCGAGTATTTTAATCTAACTAGAATTGGGTACATTTTTTTAGGGTGAAAGAGACATTATGTTAATATATTTTCTCAATTCTAGAGATTACCATTTTATTTTTTATTCTATGCTATAACAGGACAATATTTAGATATCTTGGACCGAAATTCCAAGCACTGATTGCAACATAAGAATTAAGAAGAAAAATAAATGAAATTTAGTTTGACCAGAGGATGGTTACAGTTAATAAAAAAAAAATTACAGGGGTTAGTTGTAAACAACTAAATTATAATGTTAAACATTTCATTTTTCAACAATCAATTACTATATAGGCAATTTACTACTCTTATTTTGGTAAGGATTTCTTTTCTTTTCTTACCAGGGATATTTCAGGTGTCTTGATAGGAACTAATCCTTTCTCTCCATTATTTGGGAGATTGTTGAAAGTTGGAAATGAGTAGCATATTTCTCTCTTGGAACCCTGGCTGGACGAAGACTCCCCAGAAGTTTGTGTGGAATCATGGGACAAAGGGAGAGAGCTGCTACTAGAATCCATCTCTACGCAAAGCTAAAGGAACAAGTACTTTGTTGTATTAGTTTACACGGTAGATAGAATAATAAAACTTCAGAATAATTAAACTAAAGTAATACATCCCATCTTATCTAGAACGTATATAAATCTGATTTTATGGTAATGCTGATACACAAAATAGTGATGATTCTCAGCAACATAAGATGAGCTACTTGAAATTGATTCCCTAAATGATAAGCTTTTTTTTGCAAGTTGTTTATGTCATCACAGTTGTGGGCTTTCCTATTTCTATGATTATCAGGAAGCTAAGTATCATCACAGTTGTGGGCTTTCCTATTTCTACGATTATCAGGAAGCTAAGTATGCTGATCAGTAATCAAGATATACTTTCTTTTAATCAATACAGCATCTGGTAATGTTTGTTGTCTAATTATGGAAATTGATTTTCTTTTAGCAAAATAAAAAAAAAGTAGGTTTAAATCTAAAATTTGTCTTCCTAATTTTCAAAATCCGCAATTTTCCTCATCATATTTTAAAATAGAAATATTAAATTTCACATTTTTCAAAATCTATCCATCATTTTAATCTCATATTTTAAAATAGAGACATTTAATCTTTTATGAAATATATAATTTGATCTTTCTATTAAATTAAAAAAGTGTTGATTAATAAAAAATATTTATCTGGTATGATCCACATTTAATAACGTGATACAAAATTATTCGTTTAATTTACATTATAATTCCTTTAACAGTTATAACTTTTTTGACAAAATGACTAAATCACATATTTTATAAAAGTGAAGACTAAATATTTCTATTTAAAAATAAGGAAATTAAAATTACAGATTTTAGAAAATAAAAAAAATTAAATATTTTTATTTTAAAATAAAAAAGTAAAATTTTGGATTTTAAAATATAAGAAACTACAATTGCATTTAAGCCAAAAAGTTAAATAGTTGATGCACCGGATGTAAAGGTTTCTGTCATCTAACTACAAATTAACATTTATAATAATTAGTAAGTTGATTTTCACGATAACTGTTTAAAAGTTATATTGCTGTTGATTGAAAAGTGTAAAACATTTTATACTAAGAGTGCATAGAAATTGAAATTAAAAAAAAAATGTGCCAGATTTAATTATTATTGACAAAATGGTTAATAGTAAAACTGGACCGAATTTAATTTTTAACCATAAAAAGTCTGTGTTCAAGAGAGGCCACTCGATTCAACAATGTTCCTTTATAGAAAGCCTCTTTGGTGGACAAATCCAAAGATTGTTTGCCTTTGTCAGCCGGAACATTGCTGCCATATCTTTGTTTTCTTTCTAAGTATTTCACCTGTCATGACAACCATAAATATGTATAAGCAAAAATTGATGCATATATACACGTACACAACAAGCATATATAAATATTTGAAAGGATAAGAAAGATATATATGTGACAGAATTGATGTCATTCTAACAAGTAAGAAGGATGTTTGGGGAGTGATCATGAAAAGCTCACAATGAACTCCAAATGGTCCAGCCTAGCAATGAGAGAGATGGAGGAGTCATGAGAGGGTAGTTTGGGGTCATCCATTTACCACTTTGGGATTTGTTTTTGTGTTTTGATAATATAAAAATGATGTGTACTTATTATGTATCTAGTGCTTGCTTTCCTCACTGAACAAAGAAATAACAAACAAACAAAAATCAACTGAGCTTTCAATTGCGACATTTACTCGTTCCCTCGTTTTCCTTGGACCAAGATTTTTTTAGGACACCTGGCTGGTCATACATTAGTTTGTTATGGTACGTGGTACGTGGTACGTGCCAGTGACCATCCTATATTTATGAAAAAAAGGTTCATTGCGATGGATAGAATTAGATAGGAACAAGAGTAGCAGGGTGTGATGTGCTGTAAATAATAGGGTAAGACTAGGTATAAGAATGAATTAATCCAGATATTTTGCAAATTTTAAGGTGGATTTTCAGGGTTTTTTTGGTCATACTTTTTGCTTTAAACTTGTTAACTTTGGGGGTCTTTAGGCTATATTGTAGAATCTTCTATTGTTTTATGTGCTCTAAATATGAATACATAATATTTAACTCAAAACACATGGAATTTTTACTCTAACAAAGATAACTTTTTTGTTTTAACGATATATTACTTCATTAAAATATTACTCTCATTGGTTTGCCTGGAATTCAGACACATAATTAAACATTACTATGAGTAAAATATCAAATTATTTTTTAAAAAATCACCATAATCATACTTAGCTTGTTTTATATCTTACGAATATAGTTAACAATTTTACCTACACTATGATACTTTTCTGTCGAATATATTAGAGTTGTTTAGCATTTAAAAAGGGTAATTTTATTTACATCATTTTTCTTCTTCTTCAAATGTCTGTCTGTGTACGCGCATAACTTTTGATGAGTAGATTTAACTTCAAAATTGAGACAACATAATAAGCTATGAGATAATGAGAGTTCGGAGATCAAGTCATCAACCTTTTGAGTGGTTGCTTCCAGGCTTCCAGCACCTTTTAAACTTCTTTCCGAATTAGTTGCAGAAATGACTTATGGGAGTACAGGAAGCAACTGCGCAACCTTTGTAATGGGTTGAAAACGAATTAGGGTCTCTTCCGTGTATATGATAAAATGCACTAACCCATCATGAATGAGATGTAACAAAGTGTAAGGCTCTGGCAGAATAAACTAACAGAACATTCAGTGGAAAATAACATGAACAATCATCACAGTGAAACTGCTACTTTAGAAACCTGAAGCCAGCATGAAAGTCGAACTAGGCAACTGCTATAGAATCCTCACCAAATTCTACAAGATTCTAACAGCCACGGAAATCACCACAATAAAAATAGCTTCGTCCTTTCTGCAATCATGCACTCCATTTTCTAAATAAAATTTTGTCCATTCACATCTTAGGACACGGTAAGAATAATCTAATTGATCAGAGTTCACATTTTTTATTACCTCAATTTCCGTCTTTCTGATGTATTTACGCAGGTTTGGACTAATCTACTCAATGGAATGTAAAAACAAATGACAGACACCACTTTACAATGGTAGGAGTCAGTATGCCATTCCAGAGCTATGCAACTAGATACAAATATGGTCATTAACTTCAGAATTCAGAATCAATATCTGTATCTTGGACAAGTTACTTTTCAAATTCCAAAATTCCAAGTTTTGTTAATTAAGATACAATGTGTGATCTAATTCTTGCAATTTCAAATGATTCTATCCTGATATTGTGGATTAACCAAATGTCAAGCATGAAGATAAAAACACAACTCTGAAATAAAAAGGCTGCTGCATGCATATTACCATGGATTAAAGAATGATTCCTTGAATCAATAACAAGTTAAGCCTTTGTGGCCATATTGTAATTGCAATGCATGAAATGAAAATGTTTTTGGAATTAAAAAGAAAAGGAAACATGTGCACTCAATGGCACCCCTCCTATCAAGCCTGTATGAATTATTCATCCCAGAGCTGATCTTGTCATCTCATAAGCCAAGAAGCAAGCTGCATTGGCAGGAACACTACGGGCCATTGCAGGACCAAAACCCTTATAAAGGCCCTTGATCCCCTCAGAAGCTGAAATTCTTCTGAAAGCATCAATTGAACCGGAGAACTTTGGGTTTCTGTAATCATCTACTTGAATCACACTCTTAACAACATCAGTCGGGTAAACTGTGAGCCAGAAAACAGCTCCAGCCACGCCTCCAGCAAGCATCAGAGAACCTCTACCCAGTCCTGAGGTATCGGTGCCACCTGCAACTAATCGCTTTAATGCTTCATATACACCAAACATTGCAGCATTTCCAGGTACTTCGCGTGCCATGGTGGGAATCAAGCCCTTGAAAAGACCTTTTACGCCCCCTTCTGACCTGAGAACTTGCCTGGCCACATCCATGGGTCCCCCATATTTCACTGCCACTGCAGCTGTTCCAGTGCCAGCTAGCGCACTTTGTGCTTGCAATCTGATATTCACCACGAGACAAAATCAATAAATACATAGTTTGAGTACTTAATATGAAAAATGGATTCAGTTGTTCGCGGGTTGGTTCGAATCAGTTTTGGCCAAATTTAGGATCTAACCCAATCAAATTTGTTTGGTTTGGTTCGATTTTCAAGAAAAAAAATTGAAATCCAACCTAACCCGTTCATGAACGGTTCGATTCGGTTCAAATCACCTGTTTACCCATTTAATTTTTTTTTAAAACTACTATTTTATATTACGATTCTTTCAAATGTCCAATACAATTAACACAATATTATCAAATGTACGAAAGTAGTAAAATTAATTCATTTAATACCATCAACATAATATTTTAAAATAACTGTTTCTTATCAATCAAGCTTTGTTATAACCAATTTTGTTGCAACCAGATTTGCTAAAACAAACAAATAAACAAAATATGATTTATTAATATTCTATCCTATTTTTTAATGCAATATTAAAAAATATTATATCCTATTTTTGAATGCAATCTTAAACATTTACAATACCACACCTTTTTTATTGTCAAATTATTTTTTAATTTTTAATATATATATATATATATATATATAATAAAATTTATATTATTATTATTACGGGTTCACGAATCGGGTCATCGGGTCAACGGATTTGTAAATCTAAACCCGTGACCCAACCCGTACATGAACGGTTTTGATTGGTTCGGTTCGGTTTTAACCCAAATATATAAATGACCCAACCCAAACTGTTCGGATCGGTTCAGATTAGTTTAGATTCATGGATGACCCGTACCCGTGAACACCCCTAATTAAAGTTAACCAAGACTAATATGCAGCTCAATTCATTCAGCTTATTCTCATGACTATCTAATTTCATGTCAACCACCAGATACATGATTGAATTTGATTAAATGAGAACATAAAGAAGAAATGTCTCTTAGAAAACAAGGAAAAAAAAAATTTAGTTCTAGCTAGAGAAGTTATTAGTTTTCAAAGAGGTCAAAATCTACAAAAAAGTTTAGTAGAAAAAAGAAGCTATAGATATAGAAGTTGATAGAAAGAAAATACAGGAAATGCAACTAAATCATGACAATTAAAACATCATCAATGACCTCTGACCTGCATTTGATCAATTCAGTTGGGCAAGCTAGAAAAGAAACAGCAACTCCAGCTCCAGCTCCACAAACAACCTGCTGATTTATTGTGAGGTTAGCACCGGGATGCGACCTCAGTAATGCTTCCATTTGTCCCCTAACTGTAAACAGGACAGCATTGAAGGCAGCTACTGTGGCAAGTGGGGCTCCCATACCCTTGTATAAACCCCTTGGCCCTTCAGCTGCCACCGTCTGCTTCACAGCATCAATTGCACCAGAATACTTGGGAAGCTGGCCGGGGAGTGCTGTTGGCTGGCTCTGGAGCTTGACCTTGATGGTGTCAAATGGGTGTCCAACTATCAATTGTGCTGCCCCTCCAACAGTCCCAGCTGTTAGGTCCTTTGCCACATCTCCCATCTGAAAATTCAGAATTCCAAGAATGAAAACTGAGGATTAAGACAAGTAACTTAACATGTGAAGTAAAATTACAATTACAATAAAATTTATGATTCTTGAGAAAACAGCCCATTTAAACAATACTGGAGAAAACATAAAATCTTTGTCATGCACTTTATCTCTACATAAGTATTGAACAGGATTGTATGGTGTCTGTTTCTTATTAATTTCTTTGTCCCCATGAAAAAGTGTCTGAAGTTCAATTAATATATGATGTTTTTTGGGGGTAAAGTTATAGCCAAGAGAAAAGCTAGACTTCATCAAAGTAAACTCCCATTTTAGGGCCTAAAGTTTTAAGCCTCATTCACACCCGTCCATAACTGTGCAAAATCTGAGGCCAGAAATAAATCCAAATAAATTCCTGTAATAGTCAATAGTGACAACATCTGGTTAGGCTTGGAAGGAAAGGAAGGGAAAATGTTGCCAGTATCAAGATCAAAGCTTGTTATGAATACATGCACTACCTTTTCTTTAACTTCATTTCCTTTATATCAAAAGATGTATGGGAAACCAAAAAAGGAAAGGAAATAGTGAAACCCATCTTCATGTTGAGGTCTCAGATAACAGTTTTGAAATGTACTCATGATCATACTCACATTGATAAAAAAAAAAAAAAAATACATGATCACACCAATTGAAACAGAAAATGGAGACTTAAAATATTAAAAAGACTCAAATAAATATAATAAAAATCGAACTTATAAAAATATTACACAATAAAGTAACCAAACAGAATGCTTGAAAAATATAACAATTGTAGTTGAACAAACTGAAGTAAATATTTATACTTCCATTTATACATATTCTACTCTCTTAATCAATGATTCATGCGTTGTAGTTTAATAGTGATTAAAAACTTCAGAAGTGACAAAGGAGAAAGCATCAACAACCATAGAGAAATTCTGCAAGAAATACATGCTCATATTTGCAACACAGGGTATATACACATGCATCATCCTTTCCAGCAGCAGCAGGTTCGTTTTAAGGTTTTCAAAAGCTCAACATCATTCATATTTGATATAAAATAAACCAAAAGGCATGTGGTGAGACCCTGCAAATACATCTTAGATCTAGAACCGTTTTTCTTATGTCAGTCTTATTTAAAGACATATGACATTCAATTCACATCCCTTTGTGATCAACCATATACTTGATGCCCATGGTCCATTACCATTCTCATAGGATATCCAGATACAACAAAAAAGAGAATAAAAGCGGTTCAAATTGAAACAGGTTAAGGAAAGTGACAATCCATCTTCCACTCTTTTTGCTTCATAGATTAGAAAAATAACCACATATTGCTTACAAAAAAGCATTCCTTTTGCTCATTTAACGAAGCACCACAAATTCACACACAGCCTCAAGACAACTCCCGAAAATAACAACGAATGAAACACAATAGATGCAGTGACAAACGTATCAATCAAGTTAATGATCGTCTAACTAAATTAGATTCACCAGAAATAAATAAAAATAAAAAAAAACGCTATTTTATCAATCAAACATCAAAGGTAGAATAAAAATAGAGTTTAAGGAATCGGATCACCAATGACACGTGCATTATCCATCTAAAAAAAAGAACTTTCGAAGAAAGCTAGAATGTTACCGTGCTTTCGCTGGTTCCCAATTAAATGGATGAACAAAGAATCAAGTTCAACCAACACTTTTGTCAGAAAAGCAGAGTGAATAAAAGGGTAGAGTTGTATGTAGAATAGAAGACGATGAGAGAGGTTTTGATTGAAATGAAAGGGGTTCAAAATCAAAAGAAGGGGTGTTAGGTGAATCTGTGAGGTGGGTTGCTGAAGGTGACAGATAATGATCCAAATGCAAGACACACGAAAATAGTAAGAGTCACAGAACCAGAACAAAGTTTTGAGAGAGATGTGCAATGCAACGCACAAATGCAGAGAGGTTGAGATGACGACAGAGGATTTGTCACAAACTCACTCTCTGTGTTTGTCTGTCTGTGCCTCCAATGAATCACAGTTATAAGCTTATAGTCGACGCTCGACACACACACGTGAAGTGGAAATTCAATTTATTTTCATACAAATATTTATTTATGCAGAAAAAGAAAAAAAGGAAGACAATGATAAAGAAAAGGAAGATTGATATAGAAGTGAGAGAGAAAATAATATTAAAAATATTTTATATAAATAATATAAGACAAATACTAATAATTAAAAGTATGATTAAGAAATTTAAAATAAAAATATTTTTATTAAAAGACAGAAAATATTTTTATAATAAATATATTATATTTTAATTTTTTAACCAAGACAGATTCATAATATAATATGAATGTCACCAACCATGGGATGCGCCCATCACAAGTTCACAAAATAATACGATAGAAGTGAACTTGTACAATTTTCAGTCCAAATCCCAAGTAGTAGGTAATAACTTGATGTTTGGTCCGTTTTAAAAAGTAAAGTGCCATATTTGAAATGAATTCTTGCCTTAAAGGTAGCAAAATTTTGATATTCAGTAATAATTACTTATTTTATTTAGCACTTTTTATTTAAAAATAAATTTAAATAACCTATGTGTCAAATATAATATAATGTGGGAACATTTGTGACAAAAATATATTTTGAGAATATTTAAAGCATGATTGATCGACTAATGAATTTTCCAAAATCGCATGAAAAACGAAAAATATTTAGTAGTAAACTGTTGTTTCATTGTAAACAGAGAAACTTACCACATGTTTAATTATGTGACAGGCTAACTTAGGGTAGGTTTAAAATGAATCACGTAGAAAAAAAAAATTGAATTAAAATAATAAAAAAAAGTGAGATCCACATTTAATATTAAATTTTTTTCCTCAATTCATTTTCTCTTATTAGCAACCAAACCATCCCTTACGTGCGTCATTGAAAGCAAGCGAAACACTATTTTGGTGTAACACATCACTGCCTCAAACATGCAGCTTAATTGATTTGTTCTTTAACTGACCACCACTCTAAACACCCACTAATACTCATAAAAATTAAAAAGTGCTGTCACCAAAGAAAAAAAGGTGTTAGCAAAAAATAATCTTTTCATGTTAAATTTAAAGTAACAAATTCACATTCAGAATCTTGTAATTATTTCTTCGATATAAAACTATAAATGTAAATGTAAATATCAAATAACATATATCAAAAATAAACACAAAAATTTAAATGCCATGCCATGTGAACGAAAACATTCATATCAAGTTTTTCTTTTTGTTACAACATCCTTATCAAATTTACCAACCTCAATCTCAAACGTCACGCCGTTTCATTGCTATTCTTGGCCTACATATCCTTTTTTAATAATTCTTCACGAGAAATGAAATTCCAAACATTCAGCAATTTTTTTCTTACTGCATTAAACACTTGAATACATATTTCAAAAGCGGGCGATATTCGTCGCAGATATTTTTTGTAGTTTTTTCAATTAGGAGTTGTTTTAAAAATCTTGTTATTGATTATATATGTGTTGACTTGAACCATAGGGGAACATGTTTGCCTTATTTACACCTTTTCCGTTAAATGCCTTAAATACTGCATTCAATAATAGTTAATTACCCCGAGAAACTGTCTTTTTTCAACTTGTTTATTCAACATATGTGGGTTACTCACTTGAATCAGGTTGGGTTTTCTATTAAAGTCGGCCATATATACAATGATACTGTAATGGTTAGTATTATGGAAATAGTAAGGACAAAACAAAAAGTAAGAGCTTCCAAAAACAATTGAAGAATACATCATCCCATCTATACCATAACAGAGTTTCGAGCAATCCATCTCCACCTCAAGTCTTAGACATCCTTTTTTATTTAAAAAATTTTGATTTAATTTGTATATAGATTTTAGAATGGTAATACAAATCTCATAATTGAGCATATTTAGAATTTGTGTATCACATCACACTTTTTGATTATGGTTTCCTGTTTTCATTATTTTGTCATCTTATTCTTTCTCTCTATAGTTGATCTCATTTGTAGTAAAAAAAAAAGATGTAAAGAACAATGACCCTAAATTAAGAAACTGAAAGCTGTGAAATTAAAATTTTAAACTCCTAATACAGCAGTATATTAAAATGCAATGGCAATTTTCTGTAAAGAATCTTAATGACTTTCTGTAAAAAAAGTGTGTTGGGGGGGATACCGATAACTCATCTTTAAAATTTGAGAGGAACAGCATAAAAAACACGAAACCTGCTTTGGGAAAGTACACATTCCCAGCACAAAGTAAGACTTGATAATTACAATAATTACAAATTTACATAGAACAACTTGACAGGTGAAAGAATCAGCACTCTTTCAAACATATCATAAAATCCAATATCTTCTTTTTCTTTTTCAAGAGGATTGTCATACCACTTGTGATCAGCCACAAATGTGCATACGTGACATACACATCCAACATAGCATCAAACCACCATCCACCATTTTCCACATGACTGGTAGTCGTAGTAGTAGTAAAGATGCTACCAACTTTTTACTCTCTTCACAATTGAAGTTAATATACACTTGAAGCATAGTTTTAGTACTAAATAAAATTGAAAGAGAATTAGACGGATGTATTGCTGCTCCCTTTAAGCAATGGTATCCGTTTTCCTCGTCTAGTTGTGGCAGATCGGTCCTCATCATCTTTGTCATATAGATCAACACTTTTCAAAAAGATTCCTGTAAACATTTAATAGGATAAATAAACTGCAGAGCAGCTATATGACAACTTTCAACAGCGTATCTTTCTTTCTCTTCAACCGATTTATAGCAGTTCTCCTATTGTTATTGTTAAATAGTTAATTGGGTAGGTGGCCAAGTAACAATTCTCAGTTATCATCAATCAAATTCAAATTTATATATCCAACAACACCAAGTATCGACCACAACACACACTATATAGGTTATTTTCCTACAAATGTCTGCACATCACCTTTGATCTCTACTGCAACATGCTCATTAAGTTTAACACAGTTCACACTTCAGGTTACAGAATGACATCATCAAAGAGTAGCAAAAATTGGTATATGTTTTCATTCATGATTTTTAGTTTCCAAAATGCTAAAAGGAAAAGGCTGCCAACCCCTTCATCATTCTAATTGTGACGGATTTTCCTTGTCTCACCCCGCATCATTATTCATTTTGCAACAGATTTTACAAGACCAATTTTTTGTGGAGCTATTGACTTATAATTAATAACTATTCAGCCATATCTCAAAATACTAAACTAAAAATGTTTACATGTATATATATACATGGATGATGGATGTATATCAGGTCCATTTCACATATTCTTTATGGCAGAGTAAGCTTCAACGTGAACATCGTAGCATTCCCCATCCCATGACAAGTCATGCGCCATTGCTTGCATTATTTTTCGTTTCCACATGGCAGGGTTAGTCCTCTACAGGCAAAGGATAGTCATTTAATAATGTATCATAAGCACATGCATGATATCCTTTCTAAAATAGAGTAAAACTTATGTATTGTTAGTGTAAAACAATTTTATACTCTCATCCAATCATAAATTACGGATGATATGACTTTTAAAGTATTTATTGTAAAAGTCAACAAACCATGATGGTTTGTGATTTGATGACAGTATAACATTATTTTACACTATTAGAGCATAACCTTTTTTTCTCAAAACGTATCAAGGAAAAACCATTGGAAACTACATACAATTTCATCAAGGGCAAGGCTAATAGACATGTTTATGAAGCTAGAGTTGATTAACTTTGAGTACTGAGTGGCCTCGTTGTCTTGGTTTATGAAGCTACTATCAAAAGGTATCGACCTTGCAGATATAAATGAAATGAGTGTTAAACTAGTATAGAGAAAAAAAATTCTTCCATCACAAAATATATTTATGGCTTACCTGTTTGAGCTAGCATCAGGGGTAAGTGCTATTGGAGCTGCTCCATACCTTAAAGCAATGAGCTACACATTCAAGTTATAAAAATTGCATGATTCAGTTGAAATACATGAAAATCTCCACTCGAAACAAAATTTGCTTAGACTGCATTGCAAAATAAATATGGATTGTCAGCATCTATAGTCTATACCATTATCAATTTCCACAGTGGCAATACTTAGTGTTTCATGAAGACAACACAGTCTTATAGAAACTTTAATTTCTTTTAGAAACGAGCAACTTCCTAGTAGCTTGGCTACCAAATTTAATTCATACAAGTTTTACTTGAGGTGCTAAACTAGTGGAGGAAAATTATCACTAAAGTGGATGGAATGGTCTTACAGGGATTTCATCAGTAGGATCAAGAAAAGATTGGCACAAGATGATGTCGGATCCAGCAAAGACTAAATGCAACAGAGCTTCATCATACGTAGGCACAAATTTAAGATTATCATCCTGCAAAGTTGAATGGAATGGCAAATCATTAGTAGCAGACAAGGAGAAACAAATATAACTAAGGTTCTAGAACATGGAAGTGTATCGAGTGAGAGAAGAGGGTGTGAGAGGACTGAGGAGTACATCTCAACCATAAAATTAAAATAAATGTTTAACCTTTTGAACTAATTAAAACAATTTTGACCATTTCTATATGGTTGTATGGTCAAAACTAACACTTCTCACCTCTCATGCACTCACTGGATATATCCCTTTTAGGACATAATGTCAAAATCATGCAGCTTTACGACCAGATAATTTAAATTGAAATATTCATTCTGCTGAATAATTAGTATGACAAGATATGCCCAGGCAATTTGCCAAAAAAATGGAGCCAAAATTGCTAATACTCAATACTTTGCAACAGGTAGCATATATAAAAGCAATCAGTTACAAGGGATTACAATATTAAAAACATAAGTGTGGGAACTACCTTGAATTCTGTCTGAAGTGATTCAGGCGCCTGATTCAAGACCAATCTTTCACTGGTCCCCATAAATATAAACTGCAACTATTCCAAACTGGTTTCAAACAGGAAATCCTCTGCATCAAGTATTTCTTATAGCCAGATTCATTTCATACAAGGTCGATTTACTTTTGAGGTTTTATCACACTTTTTCTTCATTATGGAAACAAGGAACAATAAAGATTATGTTTCTCCTATAAGCAAACAGATAAAAATTCATATGCATACTGCTCTATTTGAAGCTTCCTTTTCAATATCAGTTAAAGAGAAAATCTTATAAGCATTGAAACTATACTTTTTGAGAAAAAACATAAGAATTAGCTCCACAGAGATGGCAACCTGGACATCATACTGCTTAGCATTCAAGATAACTTCCTTCACCCTTTTTTGGTCAAGGTCACGTCCTTCTGAAAAAATGCATCCAACCTGATAAAAATTTCAATAAAAGCAGAAAAGCCAAGTAAAACCACATATACTCAATTCTTGACATAGTATACCAGTGATAAAAGTCATGGTTTATGAGAAGTAGCTGCCAAAAAAAAAAAAAGAAAATCAACCTTAACCACTAATTTCACCAAATGAAGATTCATAAAAAATAAATAAATAATAATTTCAATAAAAATGGTGAAGAACTTCCCAAGCATGAGCATAGGAAGGGGGGACATAGGCACAAGTTGTTCACTTTTCCCTTGACCCTTTTTCATTTTGGAGAATCCCTCATCTTCATATTCCTTGTAACTTCATTCTCTCCGTCTTGATGAAGTTCTTCTTTTATCAAAATAAGATGTTGTTTGCAGTTCTCTTACCCACATTAGTATCTGAATTTATTTGCCATTCGGCTTACCTTTGACATCTTTTAAACTGTGTTAGAGTTATCACATTCATATTGTTTGCTACGTTACACTTGTATGTTGCACTCATAAATCAAAATGGGTTTCTGTTTGGGAAATTGGGAGCAACCTAATTCATCCTCTCTTGTGTTTGCTTATATTCCCACAAATCTGTCCTAGAGGTTTAAGCAGAAATTCAGATTTTGCAGGGGTGAATTTGAAACCGTGCTTATTCTATGATGTAGATTTCAAGTGAAGATCCAATGGACACAATGACAAAAAACATTATATTAAACTCTTGCAGAAGAGAAAGTGTGAGGAATACACACATAGAAAACTAAGGCATGAAGATAGTCATGCAATTATCCAAACTAAATATTTCAAGAATGCTAAAACTATAGTTAACAAAAACACAGCTTAAATATATTATATACATCCTGAAACTAGCTCATGGTATCTTAGATGAGAAATTTTCTAAAAATGGAATTGCATATAACGTAATATAATAGATCATTAAGTTTCTCATTGCATATATTTATCATGGGCCGTGGCAAACAATTAAGGAGCAAGGGGTGATCCACTCACAAGAATAGTAGAAGAATGTTCAGATAATCCCAGCTGCTGCAGCAATGCAGCTTTGCAAAAAGCTTTTCCATTCATATTTTCAGCGTTGAAATTTTCTGGAAGAAAATAGTCAGTTGAAGGATCCCAAGTTGATTTGTCTAATCCATAAGGAGCAATGACCAACTTGTCCCTGCAACCAAATGTAATTTTCCATGTTGAATACTAAGGGAAAGTCACAGGGAGGAGGCTTTAGTGTAAAAACACATTATCAAACTAAACAAGGGGCACTGTTTTTAAAAAATTAACTAATATATTCATCAACCAGCCCATTTGCTATGTTGACAATTTCAAGTTAATATTGATTTGCAAGAAAAGACAAACTAATCCCTCATCAAATGTTAAACAAGATTGAAAGTACGTTATGACAGCATACTTACCTATGGACATTTAAAGTGGGCTCCAGTTCATGACTCAAATTATGAACAATTACGTGCTTTGGATAGATAGATGACATTATTACAACTCTATTCGAATAGACAACTCCACCCTGCAAAATTGATGGAAGACTCAATGTTGGACAGTAATAAGAAAATACACAGTCTAAAAATAAAAGACTTTGTGGTACGCAACATGATGTGTATTCAACGATTTAATATTGCAAATTGAGGGGTATAATCTAGGGGAAATTTGTCCTCTTGTTTTCCTTCTTGAATGCAAGGCGATTATTTGTTGCCTTATTAAGTGTCAAAATGATAAATGTATAATTTGATAAGGAATTTCACAATTTCCAACCAAGTAAAACTAATATAAATGTAAACTCAAGATCACAATCCCCTCCCCCCTCCCCCGTCCCCCAGCTCCCAAAATTAGGAAGAATTAAATCCATGTCACTGCTCTCTAGAAACATATATAACTAAGCTTTCCACTGAGGCACAAACTGTAATGATTCTATAAATTCATGAGACTGGTCCAAGGTGGTTTACAGCTTCCTAAGTGTCTTCAAGAATAAGGGAAAAAATAAAGTAAAGCTAGAAAAGAAAGCTCCAATGACTTTTTCAATATCATCTTCCAATTGTTATAGAGATGAATGTAAGAGAAAAATAAAGAATACAAGAGTAAAGAGGATACCTTTAAAATATTGACAAGTTGTGTGTTAGTGTTGTCTTGTAAACGATCAGGGCGATGAAGTCTTAAAGGATCAAGCCCACATAAGGCCAGTTTATCTGGTTGCTCAATACCCTACAGCATGCACAGCACTTCCAATAATTAGAAAACTGACATGACCAAATGTAAGCATAAACTCCAAAACAAACTATATGTAATTTTTCCAGCAAATTTCAGCTGCAGGAAATGTCAAAATTGAGAAAATTCAACACCAAATGCATATCCAACAGGGCAACATCTGTTACTAGCCTGTGAATTGAAGCCATGGCATGTAAATAATATTCTGGTTCCTTCAAGTCCCTAAACAAAACAAATGAATAAGTGACAATAAAGATTTGTGCAACAAAGCAATATAATCTTCCATATTTAAATCATCCTTGTACATAACAAGAAAAAATCTGCCAAATTTGTTTTCTTTAAAAGACAAAGCTATTTAATGGCAATAAAGGATAAAGATGGTTATGCAACCAGACACTCAGTGCAGCTTCCAATCAGCTACAGGATGGAGAAAGAGGGGATAGGCTCTCCACCTCCTGATTGATGAAGAAAAGGATCACTTGAAACAAGACTAAAATATTCTGAATAATGCCAAGAAAAGGACTACAACTAATGTTGGACTGTTACAACAAGATCCTCCAAGATAATGCCAAGAAAAGGTAAGGTGGAGTCAATAAGAAGAACTTCATGATTACATCTACAGCCTTTTGGGAAATCAAATAACAAGACTTTGAACTTTCAATTGTCGGATTGTGTGTCATTTGAGGCCATTGGAATTCAATTTCCCTTTCCTTGTTTATTCTCCATGAATCAAACGGTATAATCAATCGTTAAAGTTTGTGTGTCATTATTAGCTTGAGCAAAATAGCTTCACGATGAGTTTTTTTTTCCCTCTTTTCTTGTTTGAGTTATTGTATCACCTTCTATCATTGCCAATACTCTTGGTATCTTTATCCCATTTATAGAGACATTCAAACCAATAGATAAGATTTACAAATCAAACTAAATAAAATTTAAAATTAAGAACAGACACCTGTTTAACAAATGTATCCCAGAAAAGGGGCCCAACAATGGCTGTCTCCCAATTATGTAGATGCAACACATCAGGCTGCTTTCCACATTTTATAATATAGTCCAATGATGCCCGACAAAAATAGGAGAACCTGATGGCAAAAAAAATATATCAAGATTATTGAAAACTGTATACACCAAAGTAAAAAGAAAATTTTGTCACATGTAATTATGTATAGTATAGAATATTCCCTAATTGTAATTGGTATTAGTTTTCCTTCTCTCATTATTATATACAGATTTGTAGCCTAAAATATCTAGGTTAGCCTTTATTTCATCTGATTTTCATGGCTATATGTATGTTGTACCTGTACCCACTGCTGTATATTAATCAGAAAAACAATTTATAATTCATTTCTGTTTTAAAACCTTAATTTGATCAGATTTTACTTCCCTGTCACTTATAACCAGAAACTAAAGTGCAGATGAGATAGTATATATCAGAGTATCTCTTTTATTTCTCTCTTTGAAGATAGTTTGAGTGCACAAAAACTCAGTCATAATTGGTTTCAGAAATAGTATGTTTATATGCAAATATTATAAAATATTTTTCCTACTTTTAACTTCTATTCTTTTGACCTTTGCAATTTGTGAATTAACTCATCTAGTTTTGTTGCAACAATGGCAGCACTCTGAAGTCTGAACTATATATTTTCAAGCTGAAAAACTTGCATGCAAAGAAAATATCCAGCCTTCCAATCTCTGATTTTAATTCTTAACTGTTGGAAAATATTTTATTACAAGGCATTTTCTTTCTAAGGACAGAGTAATGCGCTTCAACCCAGGCTTTTCTAAACTCTCCTCTGTCCTATTTTCTTTTCTTTGTACTAATTAATTGTTAAAAGCATTTATGTGTTTTGATTCTATGTGATTTAATACCGTTGCTATGTTCGTTGTTTCTGGCTTCATAATTGTTATCTAACATTAACTTTATCAATTTTCCTTTTAAACAACAACATTTCAAAATCATCTGATTAGCTTTTTATATGAACTTCAAAAAGTAAGTTTTTCTTTGCTTTACCATTATAAATATAGAAAACTAGATAAACCAATCATTACAGATATCAATTCACTCACCTTTCAAAATCATCTGGGTATCCATATATCATCTCACGGCTGAAAAATGATGAATAGTACTTTGGCTCTATCAAAGTGACTCCAATGCCAAAAACAACACTGCCACACACTAAGAGTAAGTATAGAATAAATGAAAATCAGTAGATTTTAAACAAGGAACAAGACGTGAAATATTATTTCTACTATCTTTCATCAACTCTTTTGTCCACCATTACAAATTATTTGACATCAATTTTATATGCAGATTTACGGTAATTACACAGACAAAGAAAGCCAAACTAACCCAGTCCAAATTCTATTTTCGTGTAATTCACCATTAAAATACGAGGTAACCTCTACATTAACTTCGTTCAATCCTTGCACTTCATCTAGGTTTAAACTTGCATACCTACATGAAAATTAGATACATCCAAATTAAGGAATTATAAATATCAAGCAACTATGAGACTAATATATAAAATAGAGATCAAATGCTTAGATACAGGGCACACAATAGAGATCATGCTCATTTTGGTTGTCAATTAATTGAAAGAATAACAAAGAGGCAAAGAAAATAAAAGGACATAAATTTCGTAATTACTTTGGCAATATAACCTCCACCAGGTGGCCCTTTCTTTGAAGTGCACGAGATATGCCGGTCACATATGAAGCTACTGATCCTCTAGGGACCAATGGTGTCATTTCTGTGCAAATGTGAACAATATGAAAACCATTCCTGAATGTAGTTGATACAACAAAGGACAATCAGATTTTAAAAACTTCATCTGAGAAAGGAAAACTGAAGAATGAAGATAGTAACTTATTCTACCATTTATGAACAGAAATAATAGCCTAACGTGAAGACAATCCAGAATCTATAAATGGTCCATAGCATATATTACCAGCATAAACCTAGGCTGACTCAGTATCATATTAAACATTAAATGTATTACTGCTTATACAGTAAGCATATACATTTGCTAATTTTATGCCTCTCTGCATGCTCAGTTACTTTTCAGTAATTTGAGCATGCTACATGCTGTATGCCACTAAGACAACAAACATCGGATCATTCATTGAGAGCTTTAAGTATGAAGGAATAAAATAATCAAATGCAGGCAGGATTTACTTTTTGTGTCCATCTGAAAAGCGACGAAGTTCTCCTAGAAGTTCAGGATCTTTTTTGTGTGAGATGATATTAAAAACATCAGCCAGACTCACTTTGTGGTTCATCACCAAACTTCTAAATTCAGATGCTTCTCCAGCACTAATCATGCTGCTAAGAACCATGGCATCTATCCGAAGCAGCAATTCTGAACAAGTTGATAGGTTATCTGGGTTACAAAATACAAACAGAAACACATAGTTCAATTAATCATCTAGAGCTTCAAAGACAAATTTATCATTGATAAAATCAGATTAATAATAGATTTTGGTTACCATAGATTTGAAAAATAGCATACAGTTCAAATATGTTGACACAAATATTTGCTAGTCATTATGTTAGGATTCAATTTATGGGACTTGAGTCTCACATTGGAAGTATGGGATTTAGAAGTGGGGTTTATAAAGCCTTGGGTTCTCCAACTACAACATCCAGATTTTGTGGTTCTCCCAAGGTTCTTATCAATTGGTATCTAAGTCTTCCATCATGTCTCTCAGCTGCAAACGAGTGGTGCGGATGGTCACTAGCATTACATTGTTTGCTTGAGACAAGTCAAAGGGCTACCAACCCTTGTGGACACCAGGACTGCAAAGTGCGGTGAGATGTTAGGATTTAATTCAAGGTATGGGACTTGAGTCCCACATTGGAAAGTATGAGATTCTAGTATAGGGTTTATAAGGCATTGGACTTTCCAACTATTGTAGTCAACGAGTAGCTTTTGTGGTGTGATTCTCCCAAGGTTATTATCACCATATATAATTCGATAAATTAGACCAGGAAATGAAGGGAAAAAAGAATGGTCATTTAAGTAAAGGGAAAGAAATGTATTTCTTAATTTAAGGGAAGAACCAAATGTAATATCAAACATGTGTATACAGTACAAAATCATGTTTCAA
Organism: Glycine tomentella; assembly: GCA_007407185.1. Taxonomy (NCBI): domain Eukaryota; kingdom Viridiplantae; phylum Streptophyta; class Magnoliopsida; order Fabales; family Fabaceae; genus Glycine; species Glycine tomentella. Next base: position 1,525,632 of record PYAF01001118.1, on the reverse strand, counting down.
TAGTATGACAGAAGATAACATAGATGCTGCTAACAGCAAATGACATGCATATGTCTACAATTGACCAAATATGTATTATTATGAAGTACAAAAAACACATGCTATTAAACTAGCACCTTTTACCTTTACCAGCACCAGCCTGTTTTTCTGCTTCCAATTTCTTTATCTTACTGAGCAGCGACTGTTTTTCTCTGTTTGTTTTGTCAAGTTCCTCAATGGCCCCAAGGCGTTGTTTGTTCAAGTATAGTATGTCTACATGCAACGAGAAAATTCACCAGAAGTTATTTAACACTCCTCTACAAAGCACAAGTATGACTCAGGTGAAAGAACTAACTCTGTTGAGCTTCTTTGAACAATTGCCAAATATGATCTTGTTTCACATTCTGGTCATCATCATACATGGACTAAAACACAAAGGGGGAAAAACAGTAAGAAGGGAATGAAATACTAATACTTGCTAAATACTGAAAAGGGAGAGTAAAAGAAGGGACATGTAAAAACACAACACTTTTGAAACTAAAGCAACATACCTGGGACATGTCCACATTTTTGTTACCCTCTGACCTAAGATACAAATTCCTAAGTTAGTTTCCGGCTAACTTCGCATTTAAAATGTAAAAAAGAAAGAAAAAAAAAAAAGAACATAAAAGAAAAAAAGGCTACTTCTGTTCATGTAAGCTATTGACATCTCCATTATTCCTGAAAATACAGCATAAGAATCAAGCAAGAAAAAAAGGGTAAGCCACGAATCATTTGTGAGATGAATTATATAAATTAAGAACAATCAAGTAAAAGGGACGATTTTTCAGTCTATGGGGCATCAAAGTTAGATTTTGAGGACACCCCACTTAAAATATGATAGTAAAAAATAAAAATAAAAAAGAGTGGTGAAGATAGAGAGGGTGGAGAAGTGGGAGTCAAAGCCTGACCTCAAACAAGAAAGAGGAGGAAGTGCAATGGGTTTTGGCATGGAAAGGAGTGAAAAGGGAGGAATCGGTGAATGGAAGAAAAACAATGTCCCCATATTCGTTTCAGGCTCAGAAGAAGAAAGCTATGTCCTGCAGCTGCTGCAAGTGAGTGATATCGCACCACAGTCACACCCGTGTCCATGATAATGTAACTCTGTCTCTCATCCAAATCATTGTTTCATGTTGAAACTACAACCATAAAGACAAGACAATATGCCAACTAAGCAACACGTGTCCGCTTATCTCATGGGCTGCCTGAGTGCTTGTGAATTTGATTTGATCAATGATCACCCCCTTAATGTTAAGGCACTTAGCAATTCTTCACTTATCTCAAAGAGTCATAGAGACGGCAAAATGGACAGGTCATCTTGGGGCAAGCGGGTCAAGTGTAAAAAATAGAGGAAAATTGATCTTGCCCCGTTAGAATTGTTTTTATCCCCACCATGAATGTGTAAAAAAATACTCTTACATTTTCCCTCTTATATTGGTACTCACCACATTCTTTCGGGCAAACCAACATAATTAGGATTATGTTATTTTACATAAATTTCTATATTATGATTCTATTATGTTCCAATAACAATAAAATTGTAATTTTATTGTGGAACATGAATTCTTATACAATGAAATTATGATTCAATTGTATAATAATTTATCCAGAAAAATCATATTTCTATTGTATTTTTTTAGAAAAAAAATGTAAAAGAGAAGTTTAATTTGATTGTATATTACACAACAAAATCATACTTTAGTTATATTTTCTTAATTGAACTCCCACTTGCATAATAGAATAGTGGTTACATTGTACACTTTTTTTTTCACACATTCAACTATACAACGAAAACAAACTTCAACTAAACTAGTGAGAGTATGAAAAAAGAGTATAAAAGAATCATGATTGTGTTGTACAATATTTTTTACACTTCCACTAATGCAACATAAGTGTAAAGGAAAAAAATTAATAAATATCGAACCAAAATATGGTTGGTTGAATTTGAGTCTATATTTTTTAAGTCTGATTTGGTCCGACAGACCCATTGAGTCAACTCAAATTGGTCTAATTCTATTTGTGTCAACATTTTTTAGTTCATCCTAATCCAACTTGACGAGTCTATCCCATTTTATCATCTCTATCGAAAGAGGAAGAAAGAAGAGGAAAAAGGGAGAGAATGTATTAAAAAATATCAATTAAATATCTAATTAGATATTATTGTATTTGAAAATAAAAACAGATAAATTGTTATCCATCCACATAAATATATTGGATTTTACATGGAAAGATTAGTGTATGAGAAATAAATGTATGTTTTGTCATCCTAATGTGGATAATTGATGATCCAAACACATAATGTACTATTTTACCGGTGAAATCCTATTGATAGTTCCTACTTCCTACACCCACATTAATACTAATATCTTTGTATATATTTTATAAAATAATCATTAGGAATTTTTCTCATCATAGACTATTACACAACTTCAATATAAAATCAAAGAAGTTTCTCAATCATATTATTACCTACACATCAAAATCATTACGTATGTTGAATAGATAGTCACTAATAATCTATATTATTAATAAAGGAAATATTTTTTTTTTGTGTTGACAAATTTTAGAAAATTTTATCCTTTAATTATTCTCTCCTTATTACTATCCAATAGTTTCATATTATTATTTACTCTCTTTTTTAGCTTCTAAATCTTTTATTTCCTTTTTATTTTTATTTTCATTTAGAATATGTAGAGAGACACATTCTCCCTTAATAATAATAGTAGTAATAAATGTCTCTGATTTTTCTTATAAGATAAATCCACGCTACTATGAGTGTAGTTATCAACTATAGTAAGAAAACACTATACACCACTTTGTATTATATTTGCCCCAAAAATCACAGGGTCATTACTTCGGTGTAATTATAGAATATCATGTGGAGTACATAATCACAATAGTCAACCAATTTTTTTATTTTTTATTTGCAATTCCCTTATAGCAAGTTTTTAATTTTAATTTTTAATTTAAAAAATCCCTTTATTCCTGATCTTTCTGATTCAATTCCTAATTTTAATGTGTCTGAAAGTTTCTATAAAAGAAGAAAATTTCAATTTTCCATCTTTTAGAAAGAAATTAAAATTCTATATTTTTAGTTATTTAAAATTATGTTTTAAAATTCTAAAAATTTAAATTCTTTATATAAAAATATCCCAACAAAAAAATTTAAATTATCTATGGTTAAAATTCTCTATCTAAATTTTGACTATAGTAAAGATTAAACAATGATTGCAATGCATTGATGCTCAGCTAGTTGCGTATTCTCCATCCGTGTTTGAGTGCCAGAAATTCTCAACCGTTTTTTCATGTAGAACCGTACTGATACCCAGCCAAGAATAGCATTGATGCCAAATCAGTGAGACAAAACTGCATGAGAACGGAACATGTTCCACCGTTTCCACCTTATAGCAGTGAGAGAAAGATTTAGAATGGTCTGTTGTGAAAGTGGCACGGTGAATGCCTTGGTCCGTCACGGTGGAAAACAGTGAGAGAACAGATTGATCCTCACCGTGAATGCCTTGGTCTGTCACGGTGGGAGGCAGTGAGAGTCAAAGACTACAATTCAAAGTGAGAGGTAATCCCAGACTCACCAAGGCTACCATTCAGAATTAAGGATTCAATTAGGTAAATTAGGGATAAAGTTATCTTTTCATAAAATATTAAACTAAAAATCAAAATTAAAAATAAAATATAAAATTTGTTATAATGTCATCAGGTTTGAATTGCAAAAAATAAAAAATCAAATTTAACTGACTATGTAATTCACATGACATTTTATGATTCAACAATATATGATATACACTAATATGACTTATTTTAAATATTCACACCAAAATAAAGACTAAATCAGAATGTATCAATTCAAAGGTTTAATTTGTTTTATTATCACTTAGAGAAAAAAGACAATATACATCGTTTTAAATGATGACACACCTCACAACTTGAGAGAGCTAGAAAGTTTCAACAAAGTTTGGTTGGACGTATGACTCATCTTCACATGTCAAAGAACATTTGCACCAACAGGTTATTTGCATGATGGGGTATACATGTTCAAATGAGTGCAACAAGGAACCTCTTTGGTGGCTAGTCATAAGATAATTCAAATGATATCTCCACAATTAAGCGTGGCAAGGTATAGTCAATGCAACTTGAGATAAAATTGACAATTAACAACATTGTTTAGAAGATGTTTAAATGAATAGTCGTCTTACAAAAAATTTGAAATTGAGTAGTCTATGATTTTTTTCTCAAAAGATAAACACGCGTCACTCAAGTGTAGTTGTCGACTATAGAAATAAAATATCATACATCATTATGAGACTTTGTATTATATTTGCACCATAAATCTATTTGACTCATTCTTACTCATCTAGTTGATTTGCGTTGTACTTCCCCTGTTAATCGTCAATTAGATACTAAGATTCCATAGTTGAATCATGGATAACAATCACATCAGAATCGTTTGAAGATGACACGGCCCGGTATGCATTATAATTCTAGTGGCAACGAGAAAAGAGCAATGGCAGACAACAAATGGTGGTGTGATGCAGAAGGGAACACTTGTGTGGTATGCAACAAATGCTAGAAAATGTTGAGGTGCCAAAGTGAAGAAAAATGTAAATGTAAAGCCTAGAAAATAAATTTGGAGGAAGACTAGAAATGACATTTTGAGCCCAACCAAACCAATGGTACAATATTTTATTCTAAGGCAAGATTTTATCTACTATCCTAACATTCCCAACCACACATGTTACATAACATTGTCTCAAAAGATTGGACCAGCTGCGAGAATCTCTTCTGTCAGGTTGTTGTTGCCCTTGCCAATCTTGTAGTTGGTGAAGGTTTCAAAATTGTTCTTGAACAATCCAGCCAACTTCAATAGTGTCTCCTTGTAGCCCTTTTTGTTTGACCACTGCAATCCATCAAAAACTCCAATGTTAACTAAAAAAAGACCATGTCAAAGGATAGAAAAAAGGTAGATAGATAGCTCTAGGAAAACTAACAGTGTTAACAGGGTCTAGAATTTCTGAAGGGACACCCTCCACTTCGGTGGGGATCTCAAGCCCAAAAATTTCAGTCTTCTTGTACTCTGCATTCAGCAGAGCTCCTGAGTGAATAGCATCAATGATTTTTCTTGTGTATTGTAGTTTAATGCGACTTCCATAGCCATAGCTGCATTTTGACATGTGCGAGAGTTTGGTGAGTTATAGATTTTATAGGGTACAAATTACAATACTATTTAGAGAGAAATTCTATTTCAATTTTCAATGACATATTTACATACCTGCCAGCAGACCAACCAGTGTTGACTAGCCATCCAGTAGCACCATGCTTCTGCATCTTTTCAGCAAGCATTGCTGCATACTTTGTAGGGTGTAGCATAATGAATGCTGCACCAAAACAAGCTGAAAAAGTTGCCTGAGGCTCCTTAATACCTTCTTCTGTGCCAGCCACCTAAAGTTAGTACAAGTAAAAGATGGTGAGAATTACAGAAGAAACAAAACAACATTAAATAGTAAGGTGGGAATGAAGCTAAATTACTATGAAACATTACCAAAGCAGTATATCCACTAATGAAATGGTACATGGTCTGTGCCAGGTTTAGCTTGCTAACGGGTGGGAGTACCCCAAATGCGTCACATGCCAAAAGTATGACATTCTTTGGGTGCGGGCCAACGCAAGGTAACTTTGCATTTGGAATGTACTCTATAGGATAAGCTGCACGAGTATTTTCTGCAATAAAAATTACCGTGCAATCATATATAATAATCAGCATGGTTCTTTTGTCATGGATGATTACAATTACAAAGCTACATCTACATGTAGCACCCCAAAAATCCCCATCAAGTTTTGTCCTCTTGCTTGATTAAAGACAAATTAATGTTCATATTCAATTGTTTTATCAGTCACACGCTTGTGACCTTATTTAATTCCTTCCTTATCTCTTGCGTATATCAGGAGGTTTATTTTTAAGAATTGACCTTGCATTATATAATAGATTAGCTGTTGCTTCTCAATAACATCTTGCAAGTATTAGGACAAATGTTCATTGTCAAGACCAAGTCACAGCTTAGTCCTAGCGCTGTCAGCTATCGAGCAAATAATTTAATTGAAACTGTCCATGTCATTACACAATCAAAATTGGGGTCAACCTTTAAACAAGAGAATATATTACCTGTAACTGATTTGTCAGAGTAATCAACTTCTCGATCGTGCTCATCAAACACCACGTTTTCTAACACTGGCAATCAATTAAAAGAAAAATGAATTTTTTATTAGGAGGTAGCAAGTGAAAGAAAAAATAAAAAGTCAAAATGCATTTCTTATTAGGGGGTGATCAAATGAATTAATACCTGTGCCAAACCTGATTGCATTCCAAATATCTGGCTCTTTCTCCCGTGAGAGGTCAATGCATTTGGCATAGCAACCACCTTCAATGTTGGAGACACCATTGTCACCCCAACAGTGTTCATCATCTCCGATTAAATACCTATTGTGATCGGTCGAAAGAGTGGTCTTTCCGGTACCTAAAACAAACAATAATAAAAAAGATAACAAAAGGATCCATTAGGATTGTATATAAACGGTGACACAAGTAGCCGTAACACAAAACATCCATGTGTAAGCATACAATATAGTTAATAATTAACAAGCAGTGGAGTATCGAGTATGGCTGAGTAATAAGAGGGGAAGGAACATATGGTAAGGTAGCTGTGTGGAGCCACATTATACCGATTCAACCGGTGATCGGCGATACTATACCTGAGAGTCCAAAGAAGAGTGCCACATCCCCATCTTTGCCCATATTGCATCCAGAGTGTAGGGAGAGGATTTGGCTCTTAGGCATGAGATAATGCATGACACTGAAAAGACCCTTCTTCATTTCCCCGGCGTATTGTGTGCCGAGGATGACCATTTCCCTCCTAGCAAGATTAAGATCTATGCTAGTGGAGGATGTCATGTAGTGAGTATAACGATTACATGGGAACTGTCCAGCATTGTATATAGTGAAGTCCGGAGTACCAAAATTCTCCAGCTCTTCAGGAGTGGGGCGGATACACCTGTCACCCACCCAGTTATCCACTTTGTACACTAAACTAAACTAACATGCACTATTTTGAGGAACCTTTTCCTCCATTTTCAGCAGGGATGTATGTATATTATGTACAACATTATATGTATAAATTAATTAAGGCTTTCAACGATAGGGCACTTATCTGGCGGGGCCTTATACCTTTTGTCTGGATGGAAGGAAGAAGAGAGAAACAATTGCAACTAGTACTGTTGGCAATGGTAAATTATTCTTTAGTTTTCACTTACATGTTGTGCATGAACAATGAATGGTAAGCTCTGGCAGAGACAATCCGGACTTTGATTCTGTTCTCTGTGTCCCAATTCAAGAATTGGTCATTGACGAAGACCTGCACATCACCATTGTTTTGTTGTTTAGAATACTGCTAGTAGGAATCGCCATCCAGATAAGAACAGATATGTATGATAAAATTATACAAAGTATATTTGTTGTTTCAGCAACAAATAGGGCATTGTCAATTGACTTAGACATGCAAATCACGTACGTTGTTATTAATTAGAACACTACTGGTTGGAATCTCCATCCAGTTAAGCTCAGATATGAAATTAATAAAATATTTTTATCGTTTAAGCAAAGAATAATTGCCTAAAAACTCTCATATCCATCATTCAGGGAACGTAATCCACAGCTGGGCTTATCCTAGTAATTCATTCACTCTGAAGAAAGTTAAGTTTTGTTTATTTCGTACTAACCCAACCTCAATCAGTAACGTGCGGGATTTCAATTTTTAAGCTGAACTAATTTGAACTAAGTCAATTACCATAAATATTTATTTATTTTAATTATTTTAGTGTAAAATGGAATTTTTATTTTTTTAGAAGTTTTAATCAATAAACAATATATATACTTTTTAGACTATCAAGTATCAATCAATCAAATCACAAATTGTAATACATATGATAACATTAGATTTACTAATTTTTATAATAAGCATCTTAAAAATATATTAATCCAAATCAATACAACAGAGTTGGATTGATTTTTTTTTTTTGTTTTGGTGAAAGTGGAAAGTCAATGGTATTGATATTTATTAATGAGTTCATATCTTTTAACTAATATTTTTTCATACACATAAATTTGGATCAAATTTGATCACATATTTAAAAGACATTTATTTGATAACCATGTCATACCATGGTGGTGTTGATTGGACCTGTTCCATCATATTCATTGAAGAAACATCTCAACCCAATTTAAATAAATTTATTTAAGTTGAATTTCTATCTTTGCCCTAACCAACACCACCCAACCCCCTAATCAGCCAAATTGTATATAAAAGACGGCAATGTTTCGTGGGGGCCGATAGCATTACAGATATGAGATATGAGATATAAGATATGAACGAACAGTTAGATGCTTTTCTAATGGAACTCTTCACTAACATAAAAGGACAAGCCACGGCACATCACGGGCTCAGTGCTCTATATTGTGAAAGGACAAGCATATATCCTTTTCGTTCATGAATCCTTGGGCTGAACAATTGCATATCTAACTTCTGTTTCTTAACCCATACCCATAATACAAAGCACCGCTAAACAAAAACACGATTCATTCACCCAATTCCCAATATGACGACAGTGTCGTGTTGCCTAAGGAATCATGCACCTTTTCGCTCGCCCGCCCACTTGGACAAAAAGACAACCTTAGCACCATCCCCATGTCACCATCTTTAAAAGCCAAAGATGACATACACCATCCTCTCTAATTATCATGGACCATTCTTTATAAATACTATTAACTAAAAGTGATCGTCACATTTTTCTATGACAATTTCGAGTGTTTTAAAATCACTGGTGCCTGTCTGTCAGTTACAATTTGTCATGCACAGTACATTCATTCACTTTTTTAATAATTGTCTTATAAAAATACTAATATTTACGTATTTTTTGATTGGTTTACTGTGCCATTTTTACACTGTTAAGTGTATAAAAATTAAACTCTAGAAACATTGGTTAAAGAATTATTAATGTACTTTTTTTTTATCATATACTAATATTCCAAAGTGACATGTTCTTTTCAATAAAAAGAAGGGATGATATAACAATAACAACCAAAAAGGAAAGAAATTACCTTGTCCAACGAGTTCAAGTAATCAACAGCTCTTTCTCTGTTCACCATGAAAGTGTGCTCGTCCATCTCGATGTTAGGGGAACCCCTGTGGAGTACAAAATTTTGCAATACCGTGTCATTAATAAAGACATAGAAAGAAAGAAAAAAACTTAACGTGACAGAGAAATGTAAGACGCAAATATTATTATTTATTAATAATTACACGTAATTGAGTAGTTGCTTAAACTTAGTACTCACTTTCCCCACCAAAGCTCGTTCTCAGTAAAATCATCCTTGACGACGCGCTTGTCCCTTGGAGAGCGACCCGTCTTGGCTCCAGAAAGTGTTGCCAATGCCCCAGTGGAAGTGATGAATGATCCTTTCTCATACTTAATCGCTTGTTCATAAAGTTCTGCACCAAATATCCCAACCCCCATTAAATAAACTAAACTTCAAATAATTAATTATATGGAAGCATTAGTCAAATAAATTTCTATTAGGCAATATATTATATGATTTTGTCACGTCCATCACATGAGGAGTGGGCTTAGTGGTCCTTTCATTAGGAAATTCGTGAAAATTTTGTCGGCCACAAAATCATGGGATTTCTTAATCAATTAATTAAATTAAATTAAATGAACCAGTAAAAATAAAAGTTGACGGCTTTAGTGGGAATAATTAGTATTTGAATACAAAAATCGACCACAAATTTGATATATTTTTATTACTAAAAAAAACATAATTTTCTAGATAACTACATGACCTTGATCGATCAAAACCAACCCACAATTGAATAACAATAGTAAATAATGAGAATTAAACATATAATAAAACGTTACGCTTGACTACTTCAAATGCATTATCCGACGGTGTTGTTCTAATTTGAAATAATTTTCGTACAACACACGTACATAATGATGATAACATCAATTCAATTTGTTAATTGGAAAGAAGAACACGACCAAGTCCGATGTAACATACGAAGGAGACTATAGGCCGTAATGTCAAAAATAGAAAAAATCACAATTATAATTTCATATAATCATAAAAACGTAAGATATGAAGGTTTAGACAAGTGAGTACCAGCTGGGGAGAGATTGTAGAGGACATGGGTAAATTTCAAAGCACTGTCGCTGACAACAATGGTGGGAGTACTGACATGATGGTGCACGTGAGTAACCTTCTGGGTATCTGGCTTCCTAGCTGGGTCTCCCTTCACCAGTTTCGGTCCAGTTTCTCTGGTCAGTGATGCCAGGGATGCACTGTTTCAATACCAAGTGAATGTGATTAACAACTTTCTACCAAATTATAAAGTGCTTCAATAAATAAATAATTTTATATTTTTTTTTTAATATAGAAAAGTTCACGTGAGTTGAATATCATAGAGATAAAATGAAGATAAGCCTTAAGCTCCAAAAATACTTACGGAAGTATTAACAAACTATTGCCTAACAAGATTCTTAGTATTTTGCTTACTGACCAAATATTTTAACGTAAGAAATGTTTCATATTTAAACAGAACTTTTCTTTTCAATTTTTCAGTATATTCAAATACAGACAATAAAATTCATACTGGGCTAAAGCCAAAAATTGGGAAAAGTACTAAAGAGTGCTTGCATCAGCAAAACCGCAACCGCGAGAGGCCGGAGATTTGACGCTGATCGGGTCCCACTCGAACAAATATAGATCAAACTCTTTAGCACCGTCTGATTCATCTTACTTTCATGGCTTACAAGTTACAAATCACAATACACGTGGATCAGGTATCTCCTAAAATGCACGGGCCCCACTACACTTTTTCCTTACATTTATTTCTTATTGTGGCTTAAACGGTTTTTCCGCCTGGCCGTGTTGACTATTTGTATCTCCACATTAATTTAAGCATAGATAATTAATGATAAATTTTGTTTTTCTAACAAGTTTTTTTTAACTAAAGAAAGAAAGAAATGTGAAATAAAAAAATAATACATCTCTTATTAAAATTAAAGTTTTACTTTAATAATTTATTAAAGTAACACAATGAAAACAATATTAAAAATCTTTATGAAACTGTATTTATTTTTAAAAAAAATAGTTACATATTAGAAAATACGCGTTTCACTCATCATGTACATATGGATGTGAAATAAAAAATAAAATAAAATAACAGGCACAATTTTTTTTAGAATCTATTCCAGCTCTTTCTTATTTTACGGAGACCATATAACATTACTAAACGTTATAGATGTGGCAAAGAAATATATTATATACTGTACATTTTTTTGGTTCGTTAAAGAAAAAGAAAATTATTATATACCTGATGGATTGGAGTTGTTGCTTATGACGTTCTTCTTCGGTGAGGGTGGCGAACGGAGCCTGAAACCCCGTAACGGGGGTGGTGGGTGCGGATTTCTTCTTCTGCAGCGAGTGAAGCTCGTCAATGGTCTGAGCCTTCACCGTTGGACCGCTGTCGTCGTGACAAATCCCGTTATGCTTCTTGTGCGTATGAATCTTCGCCAATCCGTTTCTACCGCTCCCGTTACCGTTCGCAACGCTGCCATTCCCGTTCGACGCCATTTTTTCTCTCTGCCAAAATCAAATTTACGAACAACATAAAAAATAATTCATAGCAAAGCAAATCATCAATAAATATAATTTACTCTATCGTCATACACATGCACGGTTCAAGATCAAAGTAACGGCTATGATATACATCATTAGTGATGAACATTAAATGACAGCAACGTGTCCACGAAGGAACTAACTAGAGAATTTGGTATTTTCTCAAAAACAGTGGGAATTAGGTCTAACGGAATGGATTAGTCTTTCACAACGTAACGAATGAAAGTTCAAATTTTACAGGAAGATATTCTCACATTTAATGTTTGACTGTATTTTGAACAGGATCAGTTCTTAACGAAGAAAATATGGGAAAACCAAAAAACTAGAGAAAGAAAACTGTGACTAACCAGAGAGCTTGGTTCGCAGGTTGCTACTGCGGAAATGAGGAAAGGTGTAGAACTAAGACAAAAACAAAAACAACTAATGAGAAACAAAGGAAGCGACCATAGGAAGTGCAAGCAATTAGCAACGTTATGTTGTTGCGTTGCAAGGGTGAAGACGAAACGAGTTGGTAATGGGAAATTTACAAAGGGTGAGGTGTCCGTTTTATAGGCTTCAGTGCCACCCTACCTTGACCAGGCTTAAATGGTTAACCATGGGTTAGGATAACCATGGTTAAATCCTATCCCCCACCCCACGGCCTCTGCGGTCAAGCTCCGAAAAGAGAAAAATTCCAAATCTAAAATAATTCGGGAATCGGAGTCAGGTATAATGTGTAAAAGACTATAAGGTCCTCAATGAATGGATAGCTATCCTGTGCTCCTGCTATCGACCGTAGCATACACATTCTCCACGCATCACCTCGTCTACGCAATTTTAATTTTTTTTAACAACGAAAAAGAGATTTTAATTTAACCATTATTTGGTATCAGTGATACCTAAGTCATATTACGGCAACATGTTACCAATAAACTATTTTAACTCCACATATTCTCTGCCACCCAATAGGCCAGCCGCGGACGTACATATAAATGAGGGTGGACATACCCTTATTTTAAAAAATTACATATAATTATTTAGTATTTTTATATTTTGTCCCTCCTAATTTTATATATTTGAATCTACAGTGTTATGTTATTTTTAAATAATTCATCCAATATTTTGTTCCAATACAAAAAATTACAAGAAATTCAAAAAAATTTACATATTTATATTTTTAATAAAAATTAATATTTTTCAATTTTCATAAATATAAATTAAAATAAATAAAACTAAATGCGTAACAATATAAAATAAAAGATATGCAACTAATTTATGCTAGAATTAAAATATGAAAGAGCAAATAATCTGATGAAGATTTGAAATTGATAAAAGATAATTAACTGAATTTCACATTTTAGTAACAATCAAGCAATATTTTCGTAAATCAAGCAAAATTGTTATAAAAATAACCGTCCAGTTGCTTTGTCCATTATCACTTTGTAAAACAAGCAATAACCAAAAATCAAGCAAAATTGTTCCCATATTTTAAAAAACCCACACACGTTCAAGGGGGCAAGCTTTATCCATTCCAGAAGCTTCCCCAACTACCAAGCCTCAGGCGTTCCCTTCTCTATTCTTTCTTCTCCATGCTCCAGTAGTAACGAAACTTTGACTCTTCAATTCAATCTTCCGCTCTCTGCTCTCTCCCTTCTCCACCCACAAAACGCAACCCTCTCCTCTCTTCCACTCATTAAGGTGCGTGAAAAGGTGGGGGTTTCAATTTTTTTTTTTTTTGCTATTACAAATATTTCAAATTACAAATTATTAATCTTACTATTATTATTCTTTTTATATTTTATTCTCTCTGATCATGATTTTTTTTTTTAAATCTTGAATAGATCATGAAAAGATTTTTGAAGAGAAAATTGTTATTAAATGAGCAACAACCTTCATCAGAATGGGAGATGCATGGATGAATGATTGCCTAGTGACTTATATTGAGAAAAATGTGTTCAATAACATTGACAATGAGCTAATCATTCAACGATTTCAAAACATGAAATCATGTAGAGGTCAATTATAAAGTATGTAATTTATTTGATTATATATATTAAAATTTTATTATTTTAATGTTTACATCTTTATCTTCGTATGTATGATAATGATAATTATCAATTTTTATTTTTTAAAATAAATTATCCCCAATGACCCATAGTCCTAGATCCACCAATGCAATAAGCTATAATATAATTCATTCTTAATAAATAAAACATGCGTACCCAATAGTTATCCAAAGAACCCAATCCCTCCAAAAATTTAGTGTTAACCCGAAAATACGTACAAGCTATAAAACATATATGATATTTATCCTGCAAGTTGTAACAGTTACCAAGCCAGCATCAAGAGAAGCTAGAGTTTGGATACAATAATTATGATTCACGTACCAATCATAAAAAGAGTAGGAAAAATTATTTACTTTTGCAAAAAGTCATGACTGTGCTTTGAACCATATTAATTTTCATATTAATTTCATTGTTGCATCAAAATTCATTTGTTCCCCTTCAAAGACAATTTTATTTTTATGGCACCAAATACACCAAGTCAATGCACACCAACTAGCTCTTCACATAATAGTTTTATTCCTATCTAGTCAAAAACAGTTATGCATAAAAAAAAATGTTCCTTAAAAATTTCTTAAAATATTATTTATTCTTTTCTTTTACATAAAAACAATTAATTAATTCATTAATAAATAACCAATCCATTAAAAGCAATAAAATTAATTAATATTAAATAATAGTGGCATGAATTTAAATTTTATTTAAAACTATCTATAAAATTAAATGACTATATTTAATGATATTATTAACATATCTAACGCAGGTGTTTTATGAGTTACATAAAAATAAGGTTGAATTAGTATTTTAGTCTTCTAATTTTTAAAATCTATTATTTTTTTTGGAAAATATACATTTTTGATGGTTTAAATTCACTTAATGACATTTTTAAACTTTTGCAAGTGTGATTTCTTACAATTTAGATTGAATGATCAAATTGAATTGATTAAAAAAAAATAGAGGATCAAATTAAACAAAAAATTAAATGATCAAATTGAAT
>PYAF01001118.1:1496730-1508185 GCA_007407185.1 Glycine tomentella | reverse complement strand
GGTTAAGACCTAGGTTTATTGAATTACAATATTATGAGTTAAGTACGGCCTGAAGGTTATTACATTTGTTACGTAGGGGATGAACTAGGTTTAGGGTTGATGGTACAATTAGTTGGTGACCTAGGTTTTCATTAGTTATTTACGTAGCTTATGAGGTAGGTTTTCATTAAGGACCTACGTAAGACATAGATAATCAATTAGGATATGAGGTAGGTTTTCATTAAGGACCTACTGTCTACAATATACATGCATGCTCACATTCACCAATTTGCATATGCAATTTGGAGTTCCACTGTAATACATAACTTGCACATAATAACACATCAACGATTCATCGGATTGAAATTAAAGAAAAACTTTTACAAGATCAACATTAAAGTTCACTCATTATATAGGAACTAAAAAAATTATTTCAAATTTTAGAGAAATCAAAACCAGAGAAAAAATATATTAGAGATCAAAATTAAAATTTACTCATTTTACAAAATTTCAAAACATCTTTAATCAAATAATTTACAATAATGATTGAAATATAAATAGTTTTAGGCATTATATAGTGTTACTTGGGATGAGCACTAGACCTTTCATTAGACACAAGCATTTAAATGATGTGATGATAGACCAAAATTATTGATTTTAAATTTTAGAAGGATGAAAATCAAAGAATAACTTTTACATGCACCAAAAACATTTTTAACCCTTTTAATTTTTTTAGGTTTTTTCTCCATGGTTTATTTATTTATTTAGTTTTTGCAATAGTAACATGGCATTTGTTTTTGTCCAACATCTTTTATGGTTTGAATAGCAGGTTCTGTTTCCTTTTTTAGCTGCTACGTAATGAATAGGGCCCAAGTCCCAACGTACCACATCAGAACACCTCCTACTATTTACACGTCCGTATTTACAAAGTACACCCGGTACCCCTTTCTACCTCTCAATTACCCATTATACCCTTTTTCTTAAAGAAGTACACTCATTTTGCTTTCCAAAAATACATATACTTATTCCATAAATGTATATCTGGAACTATGATTTATAGTTCTAGAGATATACTTTTAAAATATGTATATATTGTTAATAAAATATTACTTAAAAATTAAGATGGTTGACAAAAACTAATAATAATAATAAAAAGATAATAAATGTTTATCTTATATTCATGTTTTTTAATCTTATTTTCATCCTATCATTAGTATTCTTTAAATCCTATCTAAAATCTTATTTTCATCTTATCTTTATTATTCTTTAAACCCTAATGTTAAACTATCTTCAACATATATTCATTATATAATATTTCATTTTCATCATTATTATAGAATATTTTGTGTTTTCATCCATGTAAAACAGCATTTTCAAGGTACGTTCATCACTAACTACATGTATTATACACCTTAATTACAAATCAAAGCTTTTGACGATGGTGTCTTTCCTTTAATTGCGTTCATTTATTTTCTAATCCAAGTCTACATCAATGATTAAGTGCCACATGAAGTTAGTGATGAAAGTACCTTAAAATGCATTACCACATGAAGAAAAACACAAAATATTATATAATAATGACGAAAAAAGTATTGTATAATTAATATATGATGAAGATAGTTTAAAATTAGGGTTTAAAAATAATAAAGATCAGATAAAAATAAAATTTTAAATGGGATTTAAAGAACACTAATTATAGAATAAAAATAAAACTAACAAACACAAGTATAAGATAAGTATTTATCATCTTTTTTATTTCTCATCAATCATCTTAATTCTTAAGTAGTGTTTTATTAAAAAATATATACCTATTCTTAAAGTATATCTTTGGGATTATGAGTCATAGTTTTGAAGAAACATTTTTGGAATATGTGTATGTAATTCCAGAAAGACATTTTTGGAAAGTAAAAAGGGTGCACTTTTTTAAGAAAAAAGATATAATGTGTAATTGGGAGGTAGAAAGGGAGTAGGGGGTGTAAATAGCAAGAGCCTTGCAGAACAAAGGTAAACCCAAACACAAACTACACTTGTTTTTGGGTTATGATTGCTTTTTTGGGTTGTAAGCAATTGAGCCTTGCAGTCTGAATAAATGGCCCATAGGTCAGATTGGCAAAGCCTTGCTTACGTACGTGTGGTCTCCAGAATTTGGGATACCAAATATTACATATTGACAACTTTTTTTTTTTTTTTTGGAACCGGCAATCCATACCCAATTAACAAAGAATTACACTGTGTATTTTAGCGAAACTAACTTTCTTTATTAACTATCACAATTAGGACTTTTAACTCTGGAATGAGACCCTAAGTATCTTTACCATCTTTGGTTTTTTTAGGCTAGTTATGAAACTAATCTTCTGATTAGGACAGTCACACTAAAACTTCTCGTCACTTTTAAAGGATATGTTCTATGAGAATTAACCTAAGTCCTTTTATCACAAACGCATCGGTCTTGTGAGCAAAAACAACTTGTTAATGCGTGAATAGTTAAATATAAAAAAAAAAAGAAAAAAAAAATGAAGTTTAACCGAAATCATAGTTGGCATTGATATTCAGTTTTTATCGACTCTCTTTCATACTTTTTTGCATTTTTTTATACACTATTTCCATACCCTGTTCTTATGATAAAGGTTTTGTGAAACAAAGAATGTGAAGGAAAAGATAATTTATTGTTTAGGTAACTATACCAGTCCTGAAGCTAGTGATGGTGTGAAGTTAAAACAGTTAGGGGAGGACGATTAAACTTGAAAAAAATCTACGTTAAAAAAGTAGCATATATTTGGAAACACCATCAAATAGCTCCTCAGCTTAATTATTTGCATGTAAAGTCTCCTCTGAATTTTTTTTGATAAGCACTTCATAATAGATGAAAATTTAGGCCAACTCTTCTCCTTGTTTGGGATCTCACAGGGTGAACAGGATGATTTGTGTTCCAAAAGTAAAACCATATGCAAGTTCGATTATTTGGCCACCAAGGAAGAACCTATCCCAAATTACTTGTATGCTTAGTTAGATGTACAAGCTAAGAATGTGCCTTTATTGGGATTTACATAATAGAAATTAAAATTGAGAGGTGGCATAAATAAAAGAAATAAGTAAAGGGAAGCACTCATGATCATGAGCACCACTTAAAAGGGTTCCAAAAGTGCGCGCAAATTAAGGAATTCCTCAGTATCCCCCAAAAGTGAAAGAAACGGCCCAAAAGACTCAAATTATGAGTTAGTGCATTTATGTCAATTTTCTCTATTTCACGCAGATTTAGGCCTCATGCCTTCTCTCTTCTCATCTTTTTGTTGCACACAAGAGTGGATTTGGAACGTCATTTCACAAATACGAAAAAAAACATATTTAATTGATTCATGTAGATTTTTTCAATATTTTAATTATGGATTGTTGTTGCATCATTAAAGGAATTTGACTATGATAAAGCTTAGTTTTATGTAATGCATAATTGAATGGTAGTGCAGACAAATTTTAGACCAGCAATAATTTATGGTTAAACCCAATAAAAATAAGTTTACTCTGTTTTATCACGAGAATTAGTGATTCTTTTATATATATATATATATATATATATATATATATATATATATATATATATAAATAATTTGTTTCCATTAGCTAGAACCAGTGGTCTGTGAGCACTGGGAAACCAGAACTAATGATGGGAATGTTAAGCAGGGTCATGACAACAAGGTGAAGAAAAAAGCTATATTATAGGATTAGATATTCGTTTAAGATAAGGACGTGGATGTGTTGAGATGCAATATTTTTCTTAACCTTGCTCAACGCGGAATAGCATTTATGCTTAGGTTAAAACATGCACAAGTAAATGCTTTAGGGGGTAATAATGGTTTTCATATATTAAGAATCCGTGGGTCCAATTATTGAGTCCATGCAGCCACCTTATTTAAGTATGGTAAAGACTTGAAATTTTATTTTACAAGTAAAAAGTGCAAATTGAAAAAGGAAGAGTGATCAACTTATATAAGCGTGAATTACACTTATTCTTATACTTTTAAAAATTGTGTATAAAATAATTTTATTAATTTTACTGAAATTAACATCTATAGCTTTTATCTTTTTTTAAAAATAAAAATAAAACTTATCTTTTATTCCGCTGTGCTATCTTGGATCCCAAAAAATAAAAATCGCATATCAATTCACCAACATAAATTCGTTGCTGACAGAATAGCATTGATGATTTGACGCACCATCTTATGATTTGTTTGTTTCCATTCTTTGCTACTTTTCTTCAAAAAAAATATAAAGTTCTCACACGTGGCAATAGCCACAGCAAGCCAAACTAGATAACCAGAAAAGCATTTTTCATTGTAAAGTTACGGTACATGTAAGCAACGCAAACTACGAAATCCATCACTTGCATAAAGTTAAAAAAATTATACTTTTCTTCCAAATCAATTAATTGATAACATTGTAAAGCATATAACGAGTGTATAATAATAGTGCGTATAAATTAAAATCCCCACATACACTTTGTTCTTCCATGAGAGTAAAGATGCTTGCAAACTTTCTCTGAACACATGATACAGTGAATACTCAATTAAAAATTAAAAGACAAAAAGAAAGAACACATACGGATTCCATCATTTATAGGGTATTTATGAGATTAATCTCATTACTTATTATTTCTCGGCTAATTTTTTTCAATACATAAAAATCAACATTTAAATTCTTGATCACTTGTTTAGAGGACACAAACTCATCACCACTTCATGTATTTCATTCTGCAAGGATTGGGAAAATAATGCTCTCTTGCAATTTACCAACCGGGGGGTTGAGGTTTGTTTACTCTCTTCCAAACGTCATGATCCTTCTTACGCACCATAACTTTGCAATTTGGAAGTGTTTGCTTGGCATGGCACCGTCATGATCCTACTTGCAAAACATAACTTTGTATTTTGGAAGTACTTGTTTGGCACCATGGAAGCAAAACCCCACCAGCTAGTGCGCTACATATGAAGACCACTATGTAAATCTAGACAAGGTTTTCATTCATCTGGAATATGTTTTAGAAAGTATTTCCATTAGAACATAATTGAGAATGATTAGGTTGACTGGATGGTTGAAGGAAGAAGGAATATATGAGTTTGAATCTTTTTTATTAACAAAAATTAATAAATTAACATGATAAAAATAATAATTGAGAATTATTAATTTTCTAAGAAATATTGTTTGTTTTATTTTTTTTACTTATTTTTCTAAATTGTGAAATTAAACATGTTAAGTTAGAATTTATTTGATTACCTTATATAAATTTGGTTGACTAAAATAAAAGTAATTGATAAATTAATTTTTTCCACTAATATATAGCATTTTTCACTTTGAAATAGTATTTAAACTTGTAGTTTATAATTTACTCTCAATAAAATTTCTTATTTAATGTCTCCTTTAACTACATTATTTATTTTAATTACTTTTAATTTTTAATTTAATAAAATATTTAATACTTAAAAGAATAATAAAAATTCAAAATTTATTACATCTAAAACTACAATTATCTAAAAACATTTTCACATCTCTTCCTCTGAGTGTATTTGGTTGAAAAAATAAAAATAAAAAATATTTAAATTAAATTTGAACGTAAAAAAATGTAAAATCTATCCCATTTCTACTGTATTTCTCTCCTTCCTCCATCTACCAAATACACTCTTAACTTTTAACCAAGTCAAATTAATTTTAAACTAATTCATTAGATATATTTTTTGTTCTGAAATAATCATGGGAATAGGAAAGACTAAAGATTCCATACATTGGCTTTGGATAGAATTAGGAAAACAAATCCCCCACCATGCTAAAATTCGAAAAACCAGAATCAAAGATTAAAGCCAAGTAATGCCAAGTTAAGTAAAAACTGAAGTACTTGCATTGCATGGCATTATCCTTTGTCAGGATCTGTAACCAGTAACAAGAAGTACCAGGCCAGGCCCCAACCCCTCTGCTTCTTTAACCTCACTAAGAGCCCTAACAGCTCATGCAAGCAAACACAGTGTACTGTTAATTTTTATAGCATTCCGTAGATTAGACCCACCAACGGCGTCTATTATTAATTGGTCTTTGAGAACAAAATAAGCACCTATTTTTTTTTAAAAAAAAAAATATATTCTCTGGATACTCTTTGTATCGATGTGATTATTTTTCATACATGAATTTTGGGATTATCGAAAATTATAAGATGAAGAAGTAAGAGGACAAAAGAGAAGAAACAGCGACACTGCCCAATCAATTCATGTGGGTTCACTTTGCTATCACTATCGCTTCCTTTCTTTCCCAGAAAGGTTCTACCCGTCTAGCACCCCTTGTCCCTGCCTCATGATCATTTTCTAAAAATCAATTTTATATTTAATATTTTCTTTTTTAATCTATGCACAATAATACATTTCAAAAAGATTAAAAATTACAACTAAAATCTGGCATTCTCAAATCCATGCAAGTCACTAACTCTGTTCAAAGACTTTCTCATGATAGCCAATTTAGCCAACCTCTCAGCGGCTCGCCAAGCCGAAGTCGGCGTAAGCGGCTCAGCCTTCTCTTCAACGCGACTGTTTCTCTTTGTTTGCCTTTGCCTGCGCCGTTGAAGCTCGGCTTGCTCGGCTTCGAGCCAGCGGAGAAACTCCTCATCCGGTTCAGTTGACTGCAAAATAAGCGCGCGAGCCGAGGAGAGCAAGTGGTGAGCTCCAGTGAGATCCTTGTGTTCCGCAAGCCGGCTAGACTCAGCCACGGCTCGTACAGTGACGTGGAGGTTCCGCAAGCGTTCGATCCTGGCGCAAGAGGATCGTACGGCGTGAGGACGCGGAACGAGCATTGCCTGCTCAACGGGATTCAAAGGCTCTCGAGTGAGAGGGTCCCGATAGGAGGATCGTACGGTCAGAATGTGGTGGGACCCAGCGGAAGCTGCAGGTACCTTCAGCTCCACGAGCAATTCTATCTCTTCTTCGACGTATAGATCGCCAAGTCGGATCCAACCCGACGACCCGAGTGAAACGGGTCGACCCGAAAATGAGTACACGCCAGCGATCTCCACGGCGCGTGATCGCGACACCACCTCTAACTGAATCCGAACGTCCTGAGCCACCACGCTCAACAAACCTCCCACGAATTTCGCGAGCGCGTCGTCGGAGAGCGCGTGGGAAGACTCTCCCAGCCGCACCGCGTGGACAGGCACTTCGAGGTGAGAAAGGCGCGTGGTGGAAACAAGCGAGGGTTTGTGGATACTGTCTCTGGCGCGCGAGTCATTGATATCGGAGAGGACTACAATGCTCGCTACGGCGTTCTTCTCACGGCGGTCCTCGAGAACTTTCGCGGCTTTTTTCACAGCGTCATTCTTCACCGGAGTTCCTTCTCGTGTTTGATCAATCGTGGCGAGGGCGTCGACGATCCGACGCGCGGACCGCTGGCCTCCGCCGGTCATCCGCCGCAGCGGAAGCAGCCGCTTGGATCCGGCGGAGAATGCGATGATAGAAAGACGATCAGTTGGACGGAGCGATGAGATCACTTGCCGCATGGAGTTTTTCATGAGGCGGAGCTTGTTGCCGGACATGGCTCCGCCGACGTCGAGCACGGCTACGAGATCAATTGGAGCTCGACTCGCCGGTTTCGTCACGTGCGGCGGCTTCAGCTTCAAAACGACGACGTAACTCTCGTAGTTTCGGTTGGCGGCGACAATGGCCACCTCCGGCATCAACGATAGCTCGAGGTTCCTCCTAATTACCGGCGAGGACGGTAAATTGGAAAGTGGATTGACATTAAAGCCCTTAAACTCCGTGTTAATGTTATCATCTTCATCTTCGTCTTCGTTTTCGGACTCGGGAATAGGATTGAAGCGAGAGAGTGAAGTTGGAGACATGAGAGGCTCGTCGTCGTTGTAGACCTTGAATCCTCTCTTGTCGCACTTCTCGTTGTTGTGGTTGATGGAGAGCACCGGAAGCTCCTTCCAGCTAGTGTTGCACACGGGGCACGTGACGATCGGGTGCTTCTTCACTATGCAAGGGAAGTGAAACGTGTGAGAGCATTCCGCTGTGAATATTGCAGTTCCTTGCCCACTCCTCACGCTCTGCATACAGATTCCACATCGACTCTGCACACACCAAAAAGAAAATAGCCATTAAAATTCAACCATTATAAAATGATTAATAGGCATAAACACAAGCATAACATAATTTGGTGGGTTTAGGAAACTAGTGAAGTAAAGAATCAAAGTTTATAACTATTAATTTATTTGGTTGCTTACTTTGGATAGGCGTAGGGTGGATTTGAGAAGTGAGAAGCTGGAAGGCGACTTGGGGGATGGGGGATTGGAGTTATGGAACAACCTTGGAGTTTTCGTTTTGCATTGAAGTTTTGGGCTGTTTGGGACTGAGCATGTGGTTCGACATCGAAGGCTAGGGGTTGATGAAGGCTGAGACTCGCACCGGGGTGTTGATGGGTTGGAGAAAAATCCAAACTTGGAACTGATTTTGGGACTGAGATTATTGGTGGTGGTGGTGGTGTTCTCGCAATGCTGCTGCTGTTGTTGTTTTTTCTCTGTTAACACTTTGGGTTCTCTGTCTTTGGGGATGGATGTGCAGAACGCTCTTCTCCACCCAGTAACCATTCTCACACTCTTCTGGATATCACTTTAGGAGTTTGGATGATGGTTTGTGGGTTTTAGAGGACAAACGAAACGCTTTTGAGCATGAAAGTCGATTAAAAAGGGGAAAGGGGGAGGAGGAGAAGAAGAAATGGATTAGATTCAGAGACCCTTTTCATGTTCCTCTTTTCATTCTTTCTATTATTTCCATTCCCCACCATGTAGTATTTATCTATGTCTTGAACTATGCGTGAATTTCTAATTTTCTGTTTCGGGAGCCCAAAAAGAGCACCTCAATGGAAAAAAAAAAAGCCTTAACTGTTGCTTCCAAATTGAACAGAGTCCAAAAGGGGTGTATATAATAATATCATAAGCACGTTAAATCCTAGAAAGACACAAGGGTTTTGACGATAGTTGGGAATATTATTATCCGGGTAAAAAAGGTAGAAAAAAAATTGTGTGTGGGGGTGGGGGGGGGGGTGTCTTTGGATTAACATGGGCTAAGTAACTGGCAAGTGGAGGTTGCTAACTACAGTAACAAGTCAACGCTCTACCTCCTTGGAATTGTGCAAACACTGTCTCATTCCCACGTTATGGTCACCGACCCATGCAACAGTGTGAGGTCGAGAACCGTCACCATCTCTGCCTTTGCACGCACAGAGCTTCATTCATGGTTTACTCTGATTCATCCCTTTCGCCTTAATCTTCGTCAGTTTTCCCTTTTCCCACAAAGCAAAAATCCACCTTGAAGATATTCATTCTCTAACTTTCTCCTTTTATTTATTTATTTATTATCATCCAAAATTCGAATTTTATAACTTTATTTATTTGGTGGGTTGAAATGTGCATGAAATGAATTACTACTACCACTGACGAGTTTGAATGAGCCGTATGTATGTAAGTACTGTGATTCGGCATTAAGTAGCTAAGCCAACTTTTGATACCTATAATCTGGTTCGTCCTTAGTGGGCTCCATTTCGTTCGCGATTGATATTAATGGTGTGGGAAATTGTGATGTTCAGGACATAGACCAGTCCTTCTCCATGGAAGGGTAAATTCGTCATTCCCTCCCTGTTCCTCATTAATTACCATAATAATAAATTATTGATTTTTGCTCTAGTCATTGAATTGAATAATAACGGCCATTGGTTGGGTGTCTGATTTTTTTTGTCTTTTTTAAATCCTCATCGATCCCAAGAAAATGCTCAAGCTAAACACTGTAGTAATTGACCCACCACCAACGTTATTAGCACCTTTTTTTATATATATATATTAAAGAAAACTTTTTGTTTTGGTTCGTACATTAGAGACTTGAACTCTTCTTTTACATCACGTTAATGGGTTTGGTAACTTGGGTTATTCATGAGGATACTTATCAACTAGTCTCGTTAGAACCCCTTATGGCACAAATTTGTTTTAGACACGTTATTGCGACATTTGCCAATTGGGGCATGCCTTAATGACACATAACTATATACTCATAAACCTCTCACCTCTTCGTTTATTGAGGCTTGTAGATAAAGATCAAACTGTCCTCCGAAGAAGTAAATATTAGCTGCCAAAACAAAGGGTAATTGATTGGAAGTGAGATCAAGGTTGTCAAGCATTTATTTGAAACTCTCCATTGATGATGTAGTATTTGGCAGTGACTAAACAGAACTTGTGATTTGACCTGATAGGAAACGGAACAAAAATCGTCCCATTCGACCTTCAAACGTAGGTGCCCAAATTGGTGTATAATGATATCGTATTTTTTTAATCACTTATTTATCTTTAGAATAATAGTTAAAGAAATAAAAGTGAAGATATATATTTAATATTATTAATTCTTTTTCTGACAAATTTTTTTTTATTAATATAGTGATTTTATAGTAAATTTAATAAACAAGTTATTTATAAAAGTCTTGATACTTATTCTTATAATAGTAAATAGTAAATAACATAATTCAAAATTACTACAAGAAAGTTCGTAACTATTGGCAGTCAAAAGTCATTGATATTACCAAAATTGTCCGTAATTTATTGTTTCTTCCGTCTCGTAACAATTACTGTCATCCTAGATTTTTTTATAAGACTAAAGAAAATTAAAAAAAATTATAAAATAAATCTTATCAATAATAATTTATATATAACTTTTGTTGTTCATCGTTAATATTTTAAGATATATAAGTATAAAAAATAAATAAATTTTTCACTTTTAATTTGAGCATTATAAATAGACACAAAGAGAGCAATTATTACAATAAAGAATTAAGATAATTATTATGTTGAGACTTATTTTTTCATAAGAAAATTATTATAAGAAACAGTAATTTTTATATAATTGCAGGGTAGCTTTTGGAATCAAGTACGTACGTCAATACTCTTACCATAATATACTTTTACCATAATTTTTGATGAATTTTTTACAGTACTTGTTAACTTTTTTTAATCAATACTCTTAGTCTCTTACCATTAAGGATAACCAAACTCATGATTACTATAAGAAAGTTCATAATTACAAACAGGTAAAAACTGTCAATAATTGCAAAAAAAATCATCAGTAGTGTACAATTTTTATTGATGTATTAACGTTCGCGTAACTGTTAAAAGTAAGCACGTTATTTTTTCTCAGTGGCTAAAATGAAGGTAACTTTATCAATGGCTTAATTATCAGTAATTACTAATTACCGATATCCACGACTGGAATTCAATGGCGGACCTACAATGGGTCACATGTCCGCAGGTGCGGACATGAAAGTTTTGCTCTTTTTTTTTTTAAATTAAAATATCTATTAAAAGCATAAAATTAATAAAAAATTTAAGAGTTTATATTTATTTTCCATTATAATTTTGTTTGCTTTTTGTGTGTTCCATTTCAGATTTTTAGTTGTCAAAATAATTTTTAGA
>PYAF01001118.1:1393954-1496630 GCA_007407185.1 Glycine tomentella | reverse complement strand
AATTTGAGGAGCTAAATGATTGATCAAATTATTATCTGCATCTAATTATAAAAGTAACTATGTTTTAAGCAGGTTCATAACCTTGTACATAAAGCATTAATTTAAATTTTCTTTAAAAAAAAAAAATTTCGGGGGCATTGCCCCCAAACCCCATAACTAAATGTGCGGACATAAATAATAATTCCTGGGTCCGCCAGTGGACTGGATAGTCGATAAATGCAAGATAAAAATTCCATGACTTTTGTGGATGACTTTACCATTATTGGCAATTTTATCGTCAGGAATGGTTTTTTGTGTTTTTCTAAATAATTATCAATTTTAATTTTAATTTTTTTATTTAAAAAATATAGATAAAATTATATAAAAATATAGATAAAAATTATCATATATATAAATAATAATTATTATTATAATATTTAACCATTACACTTTACAAATAAAATAATAAACAAAATTAAACACCTAAATCTTCAACATAATCTAAATCAAAATGGTTATCATTAATTGTAACCTTTATGAGGGGATGTCAATAATGATGGTTGTTCCATTTTATATGTGAACTTTATCTGCGTACTAATAATAACATAATTATTTTAGTTTAATCCAGAGTTTTAAATTTAAATTCTAACTTTTAAATATAGAATTATATTAAATATTTTAAAGAAAAACTTTATCTCTCTTAATGGTGTATCCAAGTAAAGCGAAAAATTTATTTCTAACTTTTAAATATAGAATTATATTAAATACTTTAAAGAAAAACTTTATCTCTTTTAATGATCTATCCAAGTTAAGCAAAATTGTCTCTCTTAAAAGATGTGTGTTCAGACAAAAAACGTTGAAAAAAACTAAAACTCTTGATAGAAGTGAGAGACTCTAAGATACAGGAACTAGCACTGAAGTTAACAATATCATATATATGTCCTTTCATCTTTCCATTGATCACATTTGCTCACACCTTCAAGGATCTAAAGAGATCTATATCACGTATATATGTTTGTTTGAGACCGAAACAATCTCACCTAAAAATGTTCCTATATATTGTTAACTAAAATTAAATTAAATTAATTATATATGTTTTAAGGTTAACCTAATATTGTTTGGCGAGAGGGTTCATCTATAAACTCTTCTGAACCTTTTTATCTCATGTGAGTTTAGCATGTTTCATTGTTCGATGAAAGCATTTTTTCAATTGGTTCGTATAAGATAAAGTTATTAAGTGTTTGTTTTCACGTTTACACAGGTTTTACGCACATATATTGGAAGTAGGAGGTTCTTGTTTTTATGTAAAAGATCGATTTTGACATGGTTTTTTAATGATATGTGTGTATATTTGATGGATTTCCAAACACCCACTTATATATATTTATAAACAAAGTAAGGTTTAGACGAACTTGGTATATACATAAGAAGTGCTTGCTTGACAACATTCATGCATGGAACCCCCTCCCCCCTCCAATATGAAAAAACTTACCCTCTTTTTTATGCCTAATTCCTCTGTGTATGCTGTGACACCTTATTAAAAATAAGTGTCCCACAATAACAACAAAATGCTTTTTTTACGAGAGTCTAGCTAGCTATCCAATTAGGGCGTTGTCCCTTTTTTTTGTTTTGATCAGCTAAATATGAAAATGTATTAGAAAGAGGGTACCAGAATTGCCTTCAAAACATTACAACTGAAAGCAAAAGCTTCACAGTAGGCATCCAATTTAATTTGTAGGGCGTTGTCCCTTACAAATTCTGGTAAGCATATTGGATAGGTGTCGTCACTGTCGTGAACTCTTGTGGTTGAAGGCTAGATTCTCGATTCTTCAGATGATTGACTCATTTTCCTCAAACCATGTTACATAACACTAAATTAAAAAGTCACAAAATGCAGTGTATAACAATAAAGCTAATAAAAAAAAGTAAATGATGAATTTAAATATATCTGGTTTACCATTTTTTTTTGTTCAACCATCATCATTAAGACATATAGTTTGATTCTTTGAATTGACTGTGGGACTAATCTTTGATTCGTAGTTTAGTTACACTTAAAATAGGAAATACCAAAACTCAAGTTTTTCTCATAAACTCAACCTGTATTGTCAACACATCCATCAGTTATTAAGTTTACCCTAAAGGTGTTAAATCATTTTTAAGTACATCCATAGAGGTTTCACTCTAAGATGGATATTATTCCTGAAATTGAGAGCAAATAATTGCAATCGTGAACTAGGATGCCTTAGTTGTGAGAAAAAAAAAACCAAAACAATTAAAAAAAATGAAGTTAATAAAACCAAAAATAATTTTAAAAAATAAGCTAATAATTCTTACCCTCAGCTAGTAGGAACAATGATAAGATGATCATCTTCAGTCATTTGAATTTTTGGGGAGTCCAGTCAACACTAAGACACTTGACTGACTTGAGCAAAGCCCTAAGGTAATTCATATATAAGGTGTGGGTGTTCCAACTTTGAAATGTTTTGACAGTCCTTGACATACATGACATTAGTAGACATAAAGACCCTTTGCATCAAGCATAAAGAACACTATTGAATACAGGTAAAAATAACTTAAAGAGACTTTTTTAGTGAACCTTAAAAGACTCCTCAACTCAACAAGAATTTGAGTGTGAGATCTGTTCTTGGTCAAATTCTATGAAGTACAAAACGACCGAAAGAAAAGTAAATAAGTGTTATAAAAACACACGTTTATTGAAAAATGATCATCTGGTGAGATTATATTATTTTTATTAGTGGGAATTTAAATTTGCTACTTAAACATAACACAGTAACTATTTTTTATTTAACCAATAATTTAACTACTGCAAAACAGCAAAACTATATATGTTCACAATCCGAAAAATAATGCACAAAACCCAAATATCTTAATGTAGATGGAGAAGTACAGTGCTCAACCAAATAAAATATATATGAATTTTCATTTATGAAATAAGTTGATTGCAAGTGCCATTGTGGTTTTGTAATATAAAACAAAATTCCAATATTTATACGAAAAAAATGATAAAAAATAAATCAAAACGCTGTGTGATAAAACTTGATTAAAAGTGGTTTCTACTAAAATAAAAAAATGCCTGAGCCGTGAAATGTTGACATTTCACCAATACGGTAATGGCGAAGTCTGAAAGGCTCAGCCGTTCAGGTGCTTAACACATTTTAAGGAAATGCAGACTTTCTTATGATCATGAAAAAGCCAGGTCTAAGGGTGCAGGTTTCCCTGTAAAGTTCTCATTATCATCATCATCATAAAGTTTTCTTTATTTAAAAAATAAAACATACAATTTAAGTCATTTCTCTTTCTTTAATTCTCATCTTTATTCTCTTTTTGTTTGAAAATTAAAAACTAATTTATACTTAAATATATTTAAGATATTAATAGTTTTAATAAATATTTTTCTATATATACACAAATAAAAATTATATTTAGAATCACATATTCAAGAAATAAATTTATCAATGAATGGTATCATACTATATTCGTTGTCATCTTTACCTTCTACACAGTTCTGCAACATGATGTCTAATCTAAATGGTGTAGGTGTAGCTAGCTAATTAGTTATAGGTATACATGAGTTGGCTCACCACCTCCCCTTTTCTCTGTTTTGCCTCTGCAAGGTATTACATTGTTATTTGTATCCTTCCAGTAGTTAAATGTTAATACAACGATTTGATTGATAATTGATTTCTCATGTCTAGTGTCGATGGTGGGATTCGATTATTCATAACTAACAAAGTTCAAGTCCTTTTTATTTGTTATTTATAAACAGGAAATCTAAAATTAACGTATTAGAAAATTAAGCACTAACTATTTCTTGCCATATTATATAAAAATGAAACAAAATTTGAAAGCCTATCTGCTACTTGTGGTACGTAGACCAATAAGACCTTGCTGGAGAAGCTGTTTCCTTCTTTTTTTTTCTTCTGTGGCATGAATTTGCCCTAGTTTATGAAAAAACTTGATTTTAATATTTAAATCCTCTAAATGGAGGAACAATGGAATCATATGAAGTGGAATTTTCTTAAAATAGAGAAAGTGTTAAATCAACCGACGACTTATTTTTGCTGAACCAAACCTAAATAGTTGAGTTATCCATTCG
This sequence comes from Glycine tomentella, assembly GCA_007407185.1. Lineage (NCBI taxonomy): Eukaryota > Viridiplantae > Streptophyta > Magnoliopsida > Fabales > Fabaceae > Glycine > Glycine tomentella. Next base: position 1,492,534 of record PYAF01001118.1, on the reverse strand, counting down.
ACTGCGTGTTGATTTGTGGGTCTGTCTGGATGAACAGAGGGCATGCATATCAGATTGGTGGAAAAGGATATTTTGAAAGAAGCTTATTTATAAGATGATTAGTTGGCTCTATATTTACTTTTTTCTTTTAATTTAAAAAGAATATCAATTTAAAGAATATTTTTATTTAATTTATTAAAACTTATGAATTGGTTTTCCTTCACTACTCACACGGGTATGTAATCTCAATAGCAGGTTATGCTGACCTTTTTTAATGATTAAAAGTTATTTTAAAGTTAATACTCAAAATAAAAAAAGTGAAAGTTTGATTGGTAATTTAACACCTTTTAAAGCAAAAAAGTTATTTAGTAAAAACATTGAATTTTCCAAAATAAATAATTTAAAAACAAATTAAAACCTCACAATAAATAAATATAATTTTAAATAAACTAAAATAAGTGAGAACTATTTAATAGGAAAGTGAGTGAAGTACTATCATTGAATAAAAAAGAATTAATTAAAATTTATTTATATTTTAATTCAATAAAAAATTGCTTATATTTCAGTCTCTGGAGGTATTTTATTTCCAAAAATTGTTTTTTAAATGCACTTTTAAAACTTTCTTTTCAATTAAGTAAACATATACTATCATTTTTTTTTACTTTCTTTTTTCTTTCATTTCATTCCCCACACAGAAAAAAAAAAAAAAAAAACTGAACCGAGATTCAAAATATTGGACGCTGAGAATGTGTTTTACTTTCACAAGTATCGAAGAAGCAGTGCAGCACTTGTATTTGACGCAAGTAGAGTAATTTTATTGGAAAATTTTGGAAAGTTATCTAACTAAAAATTTTCTTTTTTCAGATTTATTATTAAAGAAAAAAATAAATTTTTATTTAAAAATTCAGATTTTTTTAAAATTTTTGAAAATCTACATGAAGTTAAAAAAATAATTTTTTATATAACAGAGAAAAAATAAATTAAAATTAATTATTTAAAATTAATTATACATTTTATTAATATTTATATATTTTTTTATACTTTATTAATTAAAATTAATTATTTAATTAATTTAATTAAATTTTAAATATTTAAAAAAAATACACGTGAAATTCATTAAAATTATCTAATATTTCAATTAAAAATCTATTAATAAAAAAAAATATTACAAATATAAAAAAAAATCTTCAACCCTTCTAACATTATAAAATCTATCAAAAAAAATCTAAAATTTCAATTTACAATCGATCATTAAAGATACTCTTAATAGAGTATACGTACCATTGATAAATGCACACATAAAGCCTCAAGGACGGTGTCAGTTTGTCAACTCTCGTTGTTTTGCGAACTCACCTGTCAACATTAAGTCCGTACATTAGTCAAATCACCATGCAGTCAATTTTAATTCTCAATAAATTAAACAAAATATATTGATGTACATATTTTTGATTTATGTATATTAACGTTTTTTTATTTTAGATTTACGTAAATTTATTTTTTAAATTTTGGCTTCTGTAGTTTTATTTCGTTTTTGAAAGTTTTTTTTATTTTTCTTGTCATCATCACATTATTGTGAAATATCTAACAATTTTATTAACGATTAATTTTCAAAAAAATTGATTAGTCATTTTTAATTTGATTTTTTATAATCATATTTTTTTAATTTACAATATTTAAATTCAAAATCTTATTTAAAGTAATTGAGTCCAAAATCACTTGATCAATGACTTACTAATTTTTTTTATTTTTAATCTTTGTAACTTTATATTTTTTGAATTTTAATTTTTTTTATGATTCTAATTTTTTCATTTATAATTCTCATAAATTTACATTCACATATCAAAATTAAAAAGATACGAATTTTATATAAACTAAAATTAAAAAAAATGAACTTACGGATAACAAAAATAAAAAAAATACTAACTTACATACATAAAAAATATATATATAAGTCTATTTTTTTTTCAGTTTTTGATATTTTTTTTACAACTGTGGTAAGTTAAAATTTGTCATCTCATATGTAGTAGTATTATAGATGTTATTTTTTGTTGTTTTAAATTTGCGACTTCGAGAATTATCATTCGCGATCAAGGTAAAATACAGTACTTTAAATGTTTTAGGTATTCTATTTCAATAAAAAAAAAAAATAGAATTTTACATACAATGACTTTTAATGTATTGATCAAATGAAGAGAAGTGTCACCTTATTTTTGCCTTTTATTTTTTTACATTATAATACATTTGATTGTTCATTTAGTAAGAAAAATTAGGTTATGTAACCTTATTTGTTATACCGAATGTACCTAGTTAAACGATACATGAAAATTCTAAAGTGATGTGTGAAGAATTTACAATAATTTAAAATATCTATTGTTGAAAAATATATTGATGAAGTTGTCTAGTTTTGTATCGACGACATGTTAAAAGTATAAGATATTGGACTTCTAAAGTCTCATCATGTAGGAAAAGTCACAAGTAAATGTGCACGCATGTAGTAATGAAGACCATGCATGGGTTGTGAGGGAGTACTTTAAGAATATATACACTTCTCGAATAGTAGTGATAAAATTCAACTATACTTATATGTTCAAAAATACATATCAAGGAAAGCATATACTTAGAAAAATAATAAATTATCATTGATAGAGCGAAATTAAACTTTCTTTATCCCAATTTAAAAAGAAATTCTTAATAAATCCAATGTCTATTCTTACAAGATAAGAAGGCAGGAAAGCACCTTATTACCTATTTTGAGGGTTTTACTAACTAAAGCCAATGATACAACTTAAGAAATCAATGATAATTTTTTTTTTACTAATATTCATGTTGAAAATGTATAAGAAATCACAATGGGACATTGATAACAATTCTTAATAAAGGTTTTGACTTTTAATTGATTAGAGCATGGCTGTGTAAATAGCAAGGCCATCAAGGCAAGCCTTTGACCTATTGAGAATGCAATATAAAATATTACAATAAAATAGTTACATTATTTTTGAATATTCTAATAATTAATGATGAGAGAGAAAAGTAATTAAAACTTAAAAGTGAAATGGGAAGGTGTAGGATGATGAATTGTAACAAACATACATGTACAAACATAATACATATTAGAACAACTTAATTATAAATAATTAATAAATAATTTTATAGCTTAGAAATCTAAAAAATTAATATAAAATTGATAATTAATATTATTTTAAATTTCTTACCTTAGCCCTCTAAATACCTGGACTCAACTCTGGTCAGTAAAACATTATTAATATTTACATTTTCTTTTATCTGCCCACAAAGAAAATAACACAAATTAAAAAATATATAATTAATATCTTTATTTATGCTATTTTTTAACTTCCTAATATGACCTCCTTTATTACTTTTCTCTTATTCATTATACAGAGTATTTAATAACTAGAAAGAAATAAGTATATGAGAAGTAACTAATACTCTCTTAAACTTCTAAATAAACATATAAATAGAAATAAAATTTTATTGTGACAATGTAGACAAATAAAATGAATAAAAAAGTTAACAATTTGACTATCTTAAGCAAACTCTAATGATGACCGACGCCCTAATTTTCAGAAAAGACCCCATGGCTATGAGCCTACTTTGCTAATGCTAACAACCAAAACAACATATTATAATCTAGATGCATTGATCTTTCTCCTTGATGGCCGACTCACTGAAACATTATATACCTAATTTCAATTTTTAAATGTTTTCGGTATTGAAAATTTGAAACTATTGCCATTCAGCATTAAATCCTAAGGTTTCCAACGTGATCACTAGACCTACCTCATCATTGAGTTCAATTGTTATACATTTGTTTCGATACATATCTTCAATTATTACGAATAAGAAGAAAAAAACCTACCCCCATCTCTCCCTGTTAAACTTCATAGTAGATAATTATTATTATTATTCATCTATTAGAGAGCTCAACACATAAATTAAAAAAACATTAACAATATCTTCATTTATATTAAGATTATTTTTAATTTTCTTAATATGACTTCTATTATTATTTTTCTTTCATTTTTATGATAAGTGTGCAAAATATTTAACAATTAGGTAGAAAAGATATAATTAGAAAAAGTAAACATTAAAAGTTAGCATGTGTTAATTGAAAAGTTAATTAAAAGTTGAAAGTTTTTAAATTATTTTATTAAATATTTGATAAAATTAATTATTGAAGTAGCTAAAAAATATAAAATAATATATTTAAAAAGATAAAAAGGAATCAAATAAATATTTGAAGGATAGAAAAAATAAAATATAAAAACTAAAAAATTAAAAATGAACGTTTTAAAAATATTACTCCTAGAGACGTTTCAAAGAAAGTTAGAAATTATTGAAAAAATCGTATAAATTATTTAAAATAATTTATTTATCAAACAAGTCTTTCAACATATAAAAAAATTAAAAAAAAAAACTAAAGAATAACTGAAATGATTTCCAGTAATAACCATCCTTCATTTACCCTTAGACGCAACACGAGCATAGCATTTTTTTTTTAAAAAAAAAAATGTTAAAAAGAACTAACGAATCCTCCATCCCTGATAAATTTGGGTAGCCCCATATGGATATGACTGACCCACACCAGCTTGGATTTTTTTATTTTTTTATTCTGGGTTGAGAAGACCAAGATTTTGTTTTAAATTTCAAGTGGAACGCAACTCATGGCACTGGAAATTTGCAAGATTTGAATATTTTGAATAAACTCCTCTGCTATCCTATTAAGTAGCACTCAGAGAGGATCAAGCATAATGCCACCCCTTGAGGGTTGTTTATTGTTTAATTTTAAGAGACAATTGGGAACAACGAAATATAATTGGTTTTATTTACTCCACAAAATCTTTGCTTATTCAACATACATGTATATAATTTGATTAATTTACAGTCTCATTTTGTTACAACTTGTTGAAAGAAAGCATTTTGGCACCATTAGTGAATGAATCTAATCATCCACGACAAGGTTGCCGTGTGAGATCCTTTCATAAACGACAGTCACCAATGATAGGACTGAACAAATTGTTTGACCTGACATGTCTACGCACTCAGGACACATAAACTAATTAATCATAATAACAAATATATATATTTATTATAGTATATGATAAATCATCTTCTTCCCCTGACCCTTTGTTTTGTTTCCATTAGAATGCACATGATTAGCGGTTAGTGCTGTTAAATTGATATTCCCATAAACTTCCATTTAATTATGATTGTACTTATATTAAATAATTTAAATTCACATGCATGTACAAGATTGGATAGAAGGATGCAAAAGAATTAATTCGACAAATCTAATGAGGGCCATTAATCATTTAATATTGTCAAGAATGAGGGGTTTCTCCTTAGGACGGCGAATGGTGATTGTGTGATCACCATAATTGGGGCACATGTTAATGCTAGGATCCCCACCAACTAATTATAATTAATCTCACATTGCATATGATGTAACATTCTAAATATTAGTATCATAAAGAGCAGCATGAATAATATACCAATAAGTCAAGTACTTGGTTCATTGGTTGGATAAAAAGCAAAACAAGATAACCTATATGTATAATATTTCTTCTCAATAATTAAAACATGTACATGATTTTGGTTCCTCCTTTTACCCTTTTTCACCATTCTTCACAATAGAATAAGCAATTAAGAATTGAATCATTTATCTAGCAGAAAGTCCAGATAAGGTCATGTCAAGTTGCTCTCAATCATTTATATGTGTGACAGTATTTCTGTACCAAACCTTTTAAATGACACTATGTACAATTCCTGTCCTATATACCATAATGATGCAAACAAGGAACTATTTTCTTTTCTCCATCAAAGTTGAAACTACGCCACAGTTGATTCAAGCCCAGCCAATTATGCCACACATCAAAACGATGCATGTGTAGAATGTTTGTATGGGAGCTTTTAATTTCTGATAATGATCACAATGTATCACAAGTGATACATGCCCCCTACAGAGGTGGTAGCTGAAGAAACACGTGGAGTCATTATTGAAGAACACGGAAGGTAGTAGAGAAAGAGAGATTTGCTACCTGAGCTTAATTTACGGTTGGTGTATAGAACAAGTTGTAATGGGCAATGTGGCTGCCTAAGGTACACGAATGAAATATCATACTTTTTGATGTATGTATGATTATATATCTATGTACGACATATTATGATCTGGCTATAGAGAAGAAATATTGAAGGGTCCAATATGTTTTTAATTATTATGATTTACAAAGCAATTCTCATAAAGAAAAATGTAACATTTTCTGAGCATAGGCAATGGTAAGTAAGGGAACATCACAAATTTTCAGCTGCTTCTATTGATCAGGTTTGATTTTTTCTTCTTCAATTGACAAGGAAATGAGGCTAGGATTTTAGAGCTTGATTGAAAATGATTGATGAAGCAACCAAACAAGTTTTCTTATTGTCCTTTTGCACTGTTGTTCTTCAGTTCAGCAACAATGCAACATTATCGTGTTGTCATTTGAAACAAGGACAAAAAATGGGCATGTTATTGGGGACTATAATTAGAAGTGACTTGAAAGGCAGATGCAACCATTTCAAACTTATGGGCCATTGTTCCTGAAAATGAGAAGGTAAAAGCCACGGTTAATAGATAAGCTGTCTGAATCAAGCTGTGGCTCTAATGTTAGACAAATTATATGTTGAATTTGATTAGTATTTCAATCATAAAATGACATGGATGTTAGAACCATATATTAATTAGCGTGAGATTGTTCTAGTTCAACTAGACCAGTATTTTTTAATTTGGATTTCAAGTTTACACTTTGCAGGATTGTTTCTCGTGAATAATTCACAATTATGTTAAATTTTTTATTTTTATAACAATTACTTTAATGGTTATGTTGAAAATATTTTTAATAATTAAGAGTATAAAAAAATGTATACGACAGTGCATGAAACTTAAAGTCAATTATACATTAAAAAAATGAAAAGAGGAGGTATACAGCAAATGGAGTGAACACGGAAGATTGAAAAGAGTGACAACACATTTTTATAGATTATTGCTTTATTAATAACATATAAGTCTATCCAAACGGAGAGATATTTGATAAATGACAATATTTTTTAACTATTTAAAGTATGTGTTAATAATTAACATATTTTCATCTTCATCACCAATATTGTCTCGCATATTTCCACAAGCACATTTCTTTTTTCATTTTCTTCCTCAATGGTGACAACATTAATTTTTTTACTAAAGTATTTGATTTCTAAAAAAAAATGATAAAAAGTCCACAATTAACTATAACCTAAAACTATAATTACCTAAAATATCTTTTTGGTTACAAAGTAAAATATTTATATAATTAATTCAATCATATAAACTTATTCTTTATATCATTTTACATATTTCAACTTCTTTAACAATAAATTTTATTAATTACTTCTAATTTAATAATCTAACTAAAAATTAATATTTAAAATTTCAGTTAGCATTTGTTTTCACTAGGATCTTAACAAGATCACCGCAGCACTTTTCCACGTGAAATTAACTTGTTAGTGGAAGTGGTTTTCCCTTTTCATGGGTGGTGGGGAGGTTGTGATTTGCATTATATGATACTTAGAATTTAAGCCTTTATCAGTGTCACCTAGCATAGGCCACTATAAATTCTTTGCATAGTTTATATGAGGATTTTGTTGTTAAAAATACTGTTTCTCTCATTCACACAGTATCTATATCTTTCCATACAGGTCCATAGTGCTGTTATTAACTCATGGTGCTTTTGAATAAATGAAAGGAACCAATATTTTGTTGTCATTAAGTCCACCCTGTTAATCAAATTAAAAGTGGAATATGAACATTGATTACCACTGAATTCCTCACTTGGTATGGCTCTCAAGCATCTTCAAACTTCCTTTTTTTTTTGGCTCAGCATATTCAAACTCCTAATAGCAAATGAACTGTATAGTGGGGCAAATAATTAAGCACTTCTCTGAGTTGAATTTTTCCTGGTCTCATTAATTTACATAACTTTAACTTCTTCATGCATGGGGAGTAATTAAACCACGTCATATACTCCCAATTAAGGGGCAAAAATCCACTAATATTCTAGCCTAGGTTTTCAAAAATCACTACTGCTACAATAGGACTTCAATATTTCAGTTTTTATTTTCTAGTTTCTTCATCTAAAAGTTTGCAAGTTTAATGACTATGACATTATGATGAGTGAGAACATAACCTATTAACCTTCGTTAATCACAGAAAGAACACTATAATTAGTCAAAAATATCATCCACAAATTGATATTTGGCTCTACAGTTCTTGCTTACTTATCACAGCAAGTTAATAAAACTGGTGGTTACTTGCCCTTGTCATCGGCAAGGAAGAAAATCTGATCTTACAATCTTTAACATGATAATGTGCACTTGGATGGTTCCTTTTTCTTTCAATATTTGTTTTCACCTAATGAACAAATGATATACTGTTTTATTACACAATAATGACAATAAATTTAAAATTTAAGACCTCGGGTAAACTAGGTGAACCATCACTACTAAGTTGATTCTAGCAGTTTGATTTGAACATGTGACATACTAGGACTAGGTTAAAACAGGGTTAAATAATCATACCCAAGAAACTTACAAGTGTAACTTTATATCACATATGGGTAAGAATATTCCAAACAAGTGACATCCAACTTCAATAAATCAATAATTGATACGCAACCTCGGTACAGCTTTTCTCCACTATTAGGTAATGATTAGTTGATTACAATTAATCCTTCCAACACTATTACTTTCATTTTAAGATTCTGGATTATATCCCTTACTTTTCTTTCAAGATTCTGGATTTGGATAATTATATATATCTCTTAGACAATACTCCAAAGTCTCCCCTTCATCACTGTCCCAAAAAAACAAAAAACAAGATAAAGATGAAAAGGGGGCATCAAGTTTTAACCAAAGCCAGAAACTTCACCATGAGAGAGGTATAGCAATTGATTGAGGAAACCAATGTGTGAAACCTCTTATATATATATATATATATATATATATATATATATATATATATATACTTGGATGAACTAGTACATAGTAACATATATGGATGTGATCAATTACTGAAAAATAGTCTCCAAAGAAACATTTGGTGAAAATAATAATGCATTTATCATTTATGCATAAACAAAAACATAAGTTTCCCGCTTCTGTAATATAATACAATAGTATATCAACCATTTCCCTCATGATTCTAGCTACCTCTTAACAGCTATGCGCACTAATGTCAAAAGGTTTCTCATGTAAATGTTGTGTTTCCTTCAGAGGGAACGCCATCATATTGGCATATTGCCATTCCTCAGAGCATAATTAAATTCAAATAAACATTATAATCCATAGAATCTGGAAGGAATGACAAACTACCATCAGTGTACTTCGATAATATTTAATACTTTTGGTCAATAATTAATCTTGCTCTAACCTGGGAATAATTATAATCCATCATGCACTACTAACAATGTTTAAACTAATAAATCATAAAGTCTGATCAGCATTGACAACCACAAAGTTCAACAGTACTAATCTGAAATCGACAATAATGCAATTTCGTATGTATATCTTGCAATAAGATGCATTAAAAATTGATCAAAAACCTGCGATAATTTGGCAGTGCACACCAACTCTAAGATTATTGCTTCTATTGCTAGTATCATATTTTAAAGCAAAAGAATGAAAGATGTGAAGGTTACTAGAATCTGGCTAGTCTCAGACCCTTAAATATCATTGCCGCTATAAAAGAAAAGATGTACAATTATTTTCATAAACATAATTAGTTAGTTTTCACAAAGTCAACATATCTAGTGAGGTATATTTATAGTTTTTTTTCCCCATTTTGCGTGGTTTACCTCATAGACAACATTTCTTAGAATTTATTATTTATATGAGGTAAAGACAGATTTCTGACCATACCATATACACACAGAAATTGGTTTTATTGTATAAAATATAATATTCCAGGATTGCCGTTTTCCTGATATAGAGTGAAAATTATCTCACCTACTACTAATATCACGTTTGGGTTTTACAATAATAGGGAGAGATGCTTCTTTAGTTTTCCCCCCTTCTCTAAATGCTAGCTAAGTTTTCAATTAAAATTGCTATGATTCGTCTAAAAATTAATGACTCCTCCAACAGACACCTACAAACAATTAGTGACTAATGAGCAAGCGAGAAACAAGCCATTTTTGTGCCATCTTGTACTCACATACGCTAATCATAATGAACTCTCAATATTCACCAAAAAAAAAAAATGAACTATCAATACGGATCATACCATTCAAAGAGTTTAATTAAGCAATTGATCAACACCAAAGTAATGCTAAAGATTGTGGTTTGAAGTTGAAAATTTGCAGCTACTACGTATATGATATGGCAATTAGAAAAAAGAAATTTTCTGTGTCCTTCGAAACCCTAACTTAAAAATACTGACAAATTTTAGCAAAAAGCAAGAAACTCCCTAACTGTAGTATCAAAAGAAATTGAGCAACAAACTCCGTAGCACAATACAACTCCCTAACTGAAGTATCAACAGACAGCCCTGCCCACCATATCAGGTCACTTCTAGAACTGTTTAGCATCAGCAGTTAAAGTAAACTTTATATACTATCGTAGCCCAAAAGTTTGGACCGGAGTGCTCAACGTTCAATCAATCTATTCATTTGCTTTTATAAATACTGAATTTGTTATACCTGAATTTGATTTGTTTGACATCCTAGTATTTTTCTTATTTTGGTAATGTATCAATTTATGTAAATGTTCAATGCCAAGTGAATAGTTATATTTGCCGCTAGACATGGGAATCTGACAGATAATCGTACAGGAACCATGCCAATGCAAGCTAGAGAGGCACAGATCATGTTCCGTGTAATGTAGATAACAAGGAAGAATGAAGCATATAAAAAAGAATACCGGGAAAAAAATATTAGGTATGTTACACGACTCTCATGCGCCACAAAATCAAATGAGATGCTGTAGAGCGCAATATATTTGTACAACTTGAGTAATCATGAAAATGTGCAATTTTATCCCCGTAAGTAAACTCTAATTTTCGATTTATTTGCAATCTTGATATCTGTACAGTAAAATAATCTACAAAGATAAAACTTTGGAATATTCTCTCTTCTCAATTTCATAGACACGTTATTTTATAATTGGATCACGACATCCCCTATGTTTGAGTCAAGTTATTGATTAGCCATTCTCGACAATCCCAAAACATGATGGATTGCACCGATAATCAATCCTAGAACATAATCAAAGTACTTCGGTCCAGATGTGGAAAAAAATTATATAATGAATAACAATAATAATAATAAAAAAAGCCTATAAGCGGTCACAACTAATATCCGACCAGATTTTAACAACCTAACACATAGCATTTGCTGACCCATTTTCAAACCCGTAAAATGAAATAATGCCTGTTCAAGATTTAAAGAAAAACATGAAAGAAAAGAATGAGCGAGTGATGCAAATCACAAATAGTGTTAGAACCGTATGTTGGCTGTAACAAGATGTTCAATTCGTCCAAAACAAACAGATTCCTATAATGATTACAGACTCCACAAATACTAATCTTCCAATGTAGCTTCATATGATATTATAGTGGTAACAAATTAACATAATACCACGACAAACTCTTAAGGGAGATAAAAACAAATAACAGCATAAGGGCGTTAAACCACCAATGCCAGGGAATTCAGTCATATCATCCTTTGCTTTTCCCTCTCCGGATCCAACAATAAAACTTGGATTTGACAAAAGACAGTCCAGGATAGCCTAACTCCTGCTTTTGGATTTTTCCATGGCCCTGGGAGCTGAGGCAAGAAAATCTACTTAAGCAAACTAAGGCACATTATTTGAAGTTTATAAGGTACAGAGTTATTAGTGATCTTGGCCCTGTATTAGTTTATAAGAAACACAAGTTCTAAAGTTACCAGAAATTTTTTGCTCTTGGCCCGGTATTATTATTGATATATAATGTTTCAAATATTCCATGAAATAGCATATATTGATGTTTGTCTAGATTCAAGTGATACAAGATCATAATCTGCGCCAGGTTACAGTTCTTAGACATGGTGTCATTCTCAATTTAACCAGGTCACAATCTATTAGTTCATGTAAGTCTTCCACATTAGGTATACTGAGTGACTGTAAAATGAGTCAATGCCGAGAATACATACCTAAACCAATGGCATCAGAACCCTTCATAATTTTCAGCCTTTTGCAAGTGTCAATGAACATTCTGCAACAAAAGTAGAATTTGCAGTTGAGTGGAAGAAGGATGCAAACCAGTAGGGCAAAACAAAAATCTCATCCCATTAGTCATTCAGTTCATTTTAATGGTACAAACACTGAATAGTTTGCATGAACGCTTGATGTCAACATAGAAAAGCACATTAACACAAGCCAGCAGGTAATATAGCTGAATTAGACTTAAATATCCTATTCAGCAGCAAGAACCATGGCCATGATCAAATGTATGTATTGATGAAAAAGCAAGGCAATTATCAAATGTTGGTGTCTGCTATAAACTTGTTCTTAAGTCTGATATAGCTCATACATCAAATGTTAATTCTTAATATTCTGATAAGGAAATTGTATCTTTAATTTTTTTTTTTTAAAAAATGGAGATTAACACCTCACAACAGAGGAAAACCACTGTAATCCCTCAGATGGAAAAATAATAAACAGAGTATGAAAAACAAAGAGACACTGCAGACTCTGGGCAGTATGCTAGCCCATCCAAAAGACATCAAATCCTCAATCAACATTTACAAATTCACATTTATTGTCACTTCACCCAACCAAATGCCCCCCCTCTCTCTTCTTTTGCCAGCACTACCCAGGCACTCCGTGATAAACAGATAATCGTTTTCAGTATCCCCCATTCTATCCACATTGTCAACATATGCTAAATTATCAAGTATTAAATCACAAAAAGAGAAGGAAGAGGTGCATCATGCAAACAATTATAAATATAACTACACTTCATTACTTCATATTCTACTCAAATTTTTAAATCTATCGAGCTAGTATGAATATCCTGAAGTTTGACTGCAAAGAGACCAATATATGGTGTCCTACTCGTCTCAATTTCACATTATACTTTCCGTTGTGAATACAACTGTGGTTAATTGAGAGTTACCAGCATGCATGAGCTATATCATTTTATGAATTGTCAAAATAGCATATTTCACATTTAAAATATGTTATGCACAAACAACTTGTTCTTGGTTGCCATGAAGTGGCTGCTATTTCATAGAAATCATACCCACTTTGTATCCATCATATTTTATAATTCCGTTCTTATGACTACAATAATTAGTTTGGAGAAAAAATAATACACGAGAGCAGAAGTAACTTAAATTCTTGTACTTAAACTTTTATTAATGAAACAAAGTTGCTTACCTATCTAGGTGATTGCAAAGTACAAAAGGTCAAGCAAAATTCAAGAATTACTAATAAAGTGAGACTTCTTGGACTTCAGGAAATACATCAAAAATAAAAATTAAGAACAGTATCAATGTTGCATTGCACGGTTTCAGCAAGCATATAACCAATCATGGGGCCCAGTGTTCAGAAAACACAAGCAATTAATTGTCTAAACCACAAATAGATCTAGGGGTAGGACTCTTAACCAAAATGAACCCCAATTAATTTTCAATTAGGAAATTGTTTGTTTCTTGGCAAATGGTGCTAAAGCACCTTTAAACATAATCTCAGAAATTATAGTTACTATTACTAGAAAATAAAAATAAAAAGACAAAAACGACACAACACTGGGAGAATTTAAAAGAACTTACTCCCATGGTACATCCCCTACAAGCATCCAATCTCCATCTTTATCTTCATAAGTGAGAACATACTCGGAACCATGCAGAAGATCCCTCAACTTGCTCTCACTCAACATTTCTCTTCCTGGAGCTCCATGGGAACCACTCTGACCTGATTGTACATAAGCACCCACCAATTATTTCAGAATAAAATTAAAGTAACCATCAAGTTAAATATTAATTTAAAACAAATCATTAGTTAAAGCCAATTTTACTGCTAAAGTTAATAGAATTGCAACAGCTCACCTAGGGTAAAACAGCTTAGGAACATCTTCTCAAGGGCAGAAGATAGTTCCTGATATGCTGTATAACATCTTAGATCTACCTTCCTAAGATACGGAGCACCATCCATGCTGACCTTCACAAAGAGTGCGCCAACACCTGGTTTTCCATCCACTTCATCATTGTTCTTGTTAGTGGAGGTGGCCATCGTGTTTTTCCTGAAAGATCTTATAGGAGGCCAACCAACAACCTGTGCCCTGTCATATACGAGATTTTACTGTATTAGCACAAGGAAATCCCATATAAGGTGTTTGTCCAACTTATAGTTTCTCAAGAAAATTATGGATCCTTGAACTGGCAGATTCCACTTACTTAGAAGCCGGCGCACTGCCACTGATAGAAGCACCTGTATGGTTATGACCGGTTCCATTCTTAGTTGAACAAGGCCGTTCTTGCAACTTGCTTGGTATTTCTTTCATAGCAGAAGGCGGAGCTCCAGAAGGCCTAGGTGATAGCATTGGCTTCATCCCTGTATTACCAGCAAACTTCCCCTGCACAAAAACCAATCTCAGACACTGCTAAAAAAATACCATTTCTCACATTATGGAAAACTTCAAGCTTCTCTTCTCACCTGAGAAAACCCATCCATGGTATCCGCAAAACCTCTTTTGTTGCCAGAAACAACAGTTTTCTGCGCCAACAAGCAAATCCCGTCTTTAGTAGGAAGCAAAGGGAACAGTGGCTTCTCATCAAGCTTTGCTGGGCTTAAAGAGAAAAGATCCGGTTCCCTTTCAGGCGATTGGGATCCAGGAAGACCCAGCCTCAACTCTGTAGCCTTCAAATTCATGTTCTCCTTTTTCTCATCACACAAGCTTGGCACAGTAGAGGCACAGCTATCAACTGATGAGCAATCAGACAACCCTAAGTAATTTCGTTCTTTCAATCCAGCCCCATTCTGAGAGAAACAGTCCAAGGATTGCGAAGAACCGGACGCCACGGTCGACGACACGTTGCTCCGCCCCTCCTCCTCCGTTACCACCGCCGGCGGCGACATCACACTCCAAACACACAAACAAACCAAACTGCCACACACAGAGAAACCGTAAAAGTCAAAACCACCGTGCGCTTCACATATTACCAGCAACACAAAAACGCTATGCTAATAACAAGACCAACGCAAAACTCCATTAAAAAAGGAAAAAAGATTCGTTGCATAATGAAAAATGCCTCAACCATAGTGATCACGCCATTTGCGAGCAACTTAATCAACAATTAATCACAGAATATTGTTGCAGAATCAGAAATTAAAAATTAAAAATTAAAACATGCATGCGTTATACTATTCAAGAGTTTAAGCGCAAAAACAAATAATCACAAAAGGAACAAAAAATTAGGACACGTAAACAACCTTTTGAGTTAGTAATTAACTGAAAACTTGTCAAAATAGCACACGCCGCTCTCTATTCCTGTTTCAAGTTCAGCTTTCTTCATAACCTCAGTTTCTTCCGCAAATAAAAAATAAATAAATAATAAAGCTTAATAGATCCACACTCACATAAAATCCTTACCGAATTTTTTTAAAAGAAAAAAAAAACATAAAACAAAAAGGCGTGCATTGTTCTACCACAAAGTGCTGAGAAACAGAAACGCGCAGAGAATTTAAAAAAAGAGGAGCAGTTAGGAGTAGGAGAAGAGGAATTTGAAGTACGCACCTAAGGAGAATTTGAAGCTTTGGCAGATCAGAGACAGAAGAAAACCGATTTTGGTTCTGAGGATTTTTTTTTTTTTTATTTCACAAGAAAATGCAAAAGCGAGAAAGTGAAGCAGAGAGAGAGAGAGAGAGAGAGAGAGAGTTTAAGGGCCTTCCATAAGCAGAAAGAAACAAAAGCTTTTGGGGAGAGAGAAATAGAAATGAGAAGAGAAAGCTCAATGAATGAAACCTTAAGACGGAAAAAAACCAGACAAGAGCAATTAAACGCAATAATCTATATAACTATTAATAATTTATATATATATATATACATATTTTATTCATAAATTATTTCTTTAATTTTTAATTTTTTTCTAATTCACATTAATTTCTTATTCTATTATTTTTTATTAACTGTATTTAACTTTTATTTTTACTAATTATTTATAAAATTTAGAAAGGCTCGGAATTCCCCTAATAATAATAATAATAATACTAAAAGTTGAATCGACGGAGAGTGGCAAAACGGAAAATATGGACTCAGGCAGTGTCGTTTTGTTAGTTTGATAACAATGATAATGATATGGACTCGGGAATTTGCATTGGACGGTTACGATTGGTTCTGATGGAGAAATCAAAACCGTCCATTCTCTCGCGCTATATGGAGACACGAAATTAAATATCTCGTCGCTGTTAACAGGTGCTAAGAATTATGGGTCTGAGCCTCGTTCCCATATGGAATTTCGAAATGTCGTTTTTACCCTTATGTGTTTGTGCACGAAAATGTAACCATTTTTTTTTTATTAAAATTGGTGCATATAGTAATCAATTGATTTATTTAAAAAGAAAAAAAAATGGTAGTCAACATGCTTATGAATTGTGGCACGAATATAAATCTAGTGTGAATGGATCAGTTTATTAAGTTTTTTTTTGTGGTTTTTTACTTAAAAAATTGTGATTTAAAAATAATTCAGAACATTAGAAAAGGAAATAAAAGTGGAATTAACTCGTCTGATAAACATGAAATGATAGAACTGTCTCTTTCGTTGAAAAAAAGCATATAAGCATGAAATAGCATTTTAGGGGCACAATGTAAGAAGTGTGCGAGAAAATAAAACTGTGGATGAAAGTATAGATTAAAAACAAAATTCATACGGCATATATAACGGTATTACTCCAAATTGATTTGGATAGGTTT
The DNA here is from genome assembly GCA_007407185.1 of Glycine tomentella. Taxonomy (NCBI): domain Eukaryota; kingdom Viridiplantae; phylum Streptophyta; class Magnoliopsida; order Fabales; family Fabaceae; genus Glycine; species Glycine tomentella. The sequence goes on along the minus strand of PYAF01001118.1, from coordinate 1,475,577 downwards.
GCTTTAAAAAATCAACTCAAGATTATTTAATTAGATATAAATTTAAAAAAATCAAATAAAGAATTAAACTAATAGGGTTATTAATGTTGTCCAATTATGAAAAAATTGATTAAAGTCCTTGAACCTTTAATATATGTTAAATTCAAACAGTATGAAAAAATAAAATGAGATTGAAGATGAATGTACAAGTGTGAGATATGGAAAGTGTGGAAGAAATGTAAATACATACTTAATAGTTAATTAGCCATATTACTTTTCGGGAGTGGATAACTATATTACGTTTTTACCCTTGGAGAAGATGTCTTGATATTTTTACTGCCTTAGTGCTTTAAAATAAGTAATCATTACATTTATATTATAAGATTAAGTTTGTTTATGTGGAAGAAAGAGAATATTGTATACATTAAAAAAATATTGTTTGAGACTTTGAGTGTGTTGAAGAGTTGGACTCACTCTCACACACATTTTTATGTTTGCTATTTTTATATCTTTTATTTGTATTAAAAAAGTTAATTTTGATGATGAATTAATTTATATGTGAATTTTAAGAATTTGTTATTAAAGTTTTATTGATGCTTATATTAGTGAAAAATATTATATATTTGTTACTAAATTTAGTCACTAATAAATTATTTTCTTTATGACGATAGGACGTCGCACGGAATTAAGTTTCTTTTAATAAAATAATTATTGACATATTTGAATTTTTATATTACATCTTTAAATTTTCGTTTTAGCGAACAAAGTCAGATTTTACTGTAATTTTATATTTAATTAGTTATGTTAGAACTGAAATTATTTAATTCATGAATATTGTAAGTAACTAATACAAATTTTGCAAACTAGTTAAAGTATACAAATTAAAATGAATGATACAATTTTTTTTTTTAATCTCAAACCATGTTACTCAATATATATAACACTGAAGCAAGGGAAATTTAGCGATGAAAATGGTCCATTGGGAGTTGCATTTGCAAATTCAAAAGTAAAGCTCATTTTCACTATCACTATTTTTCTTTGACGTGCTTTTGTTTTCGGCTGAAAATATCACGATGAAAATACCAGCTGAGAAAAAAGTGTTTATCCTGTTGAATAATTTTTAATCCTCCTATAAATTTTCATATTATCTTTTATGTTGTTTTATAAATCCTTCTATTAATTTTTATGATAAATTTTAAATATTTTATATTTTTAAGATGATAAATACTTTTATTGTTCATTTAATACTTATCATAAAAGATAATAAAAAAATTATAAAATAAATTTAACATTGCTCTTATACTATTCATTTAATACTTTTATTATTCATTTAATACTTATCTAGGATGTGTGAAAATTGAAGGGGTTAAATATCGTAAAGATTTACATGAACAATCATATAAATGAACTAGTTATCACACTTTAATCCAAAATCTTAAAATTTAAATTTATGAATATTCTTCTCATTTATATATTATTCGACTTGTCTATTTTTATTTGATATGAAATTTTAACTCATAATTATATTCCAACACAAATATATAAATACTTTCAGCACATTTATTGGTTTCACTTAAAATCACAACCAATTTTTTATAATGATTTATAATTAAACAGTAGTATTATTATAGTATGTGGGTATTACACTGTACCATGTCCATGGCAAAGGTATCCGAGGAACAACCCTGGGCATAGCATAGCTGAGCGTTTACGGACATAGTAAGTAATTACTGCAGAGGGAATCATAGTATAATCCTCTGATCCACGCACAATTTCAGATCTCTGCTTCTGCCAAGTCAACCATATCATAATCCTCTGTCTCAGACATTCAATTCAATGTCGGGCTCTCGCTTAAATCACCTACCTAATACTACTAATATTGTGATGTTCTCATAAATCATAACTAGACAAAAATATATCACATAAAAATGTTTATGATGGATTGAGAATCTTAACTATCTATGAAAGTTTCATCCACTCAAGACAAGGATAACACATACACAAAACCAGCATTCAAATTAAATTATCTTCCAATACTATTAAAAGAGATTAATACTCTTACAAAATAGTATTTAATTCGTTCGTGTTCATTCCTAAAATGTTCTCATCTTGAACCTGCTAATTATTATTTATTAGAATGCCGTACTTGTATTGATTTTGGAGTGGTTTTATATGTTCCATCTTTCGAAAAGCATGGGGCGTCATATCATATATTATAATAAAACCATATTTTTGAAGTTTAGTACCAGATTCAATGTTAGCTACTAGACCATCGACCAATGTCCAACTGAAGGCATCATTCAGTTTCATGTTCTTACATTGTGTTAAGACAATAATATGCTGTTTGTGATTTGTACCTTCAATTCATTTCTTTTAATAGTGGTGCTTTAATATAACATATTTTTTAGATTTTTTTTCTCCAGGTAGTCACTTTGTCAAAAATATATAAATATTTGCTGACAAAACACTGTTGTCTGTGGCTTCTTTGGGTTCCTGACAATGTTACCAGAACTGTAATCCAGCGGTTTATAAAAATAAACATAGCATATATTGTGGAGTTTTTTTTTTTTTTTTTACTGCTGTTATGGAATTTTACTTTATTATTTAACCATAAATTGTGACATATAGTTTAAAGTTTGATAAATTTTCTTAAATTTTATAATAATTAATTTAAAATTTATAGTTAAAAAATATTTATAATTGATTGATATGGTAAAAAAAAATACTAATAGTGTATAAAAATTAAACCATGCAGAGATATTTATTTAAAATTTTAAAAATTAAAACATTTTATACATATAACTTCATTTGTTTTCAATATTAGCTCTATACAGCCATTTTCCAGTATATTATGCATCATCTTTCGACAACTTTTACTTATTAGAAGAAGAAAATACACATTATATATATATATATATATATATATATATTTTAAGAAAATTAATTAAAAAATAATTAGAATGCTCTTACTACTATATTTTTGATTACTTTTTTCTCTATAATTCGATTATCTGTTGCAGATTTATTTAGCTTATAGTCTTTATCTGCATGTTTGTTTCTACATTTTATATGTGTGACTGTGTGTAATCACGTCAAATCGATCGACATATGCAGAGAAGCAGCAAATCTTAGCTTCTCTGTTATGTGGATCTTAGGTGATATGATGAGAAATCAAACACATGTTATATTTAAAAACACCTCAAATTAATTTATATATATATATATAATTTGTAATTCCTTTCAAAAAGATTGAAAGTGATATGGGTATAAAGTATAAAGTAGAGATGTTTTAAATTAAAAAAAATAGTTTTTTTAATATTTATAGAGAAAAGTAATAAAAAAAATAGTATAGTAGTAGGAGCATATTTTTTTTGTATATAAAAAAGTAATGTAACGGAAGAAGGATAATTACAAGACAAGAATGATCCTATATGGTGATATTTGTTGAGTCAGGTCATGATTAGAATTAAATGGAGAGGGCAGGGGTGATGTGGGAAAAGTTGATAAAAGAAAGAGATGAGAAGAGAAAGGGGACAGAGGAAAACAGGAATTGGGGGGAGACAAGAATGCGGCAATTGAAATACGTTTGCCGGGTGTTTAGCAGGACAAAAAACACACCATCTTTTTTCATCATTACCAACTCTCTCTCTTTCTCAGACTAGACTCTATTGACTCTAGAGTCTATAGTGATGTTCTTGTTTATGTTTCATACCTATCCTACCCCTCTACGCTTTCCAGCTATCACCATTTCTCATTTTTCACAAAACCATATCATCACCATACGTCACTCCTCACTAATTTAAACTACTAATAATCACCCTAAAAACAATATTACTACTAAATAATCACATGTCTCAGCTAGCTTTATTCATCTGAAATGAGGCCGTTAATTCAAAATTGAATAATGATATATATAAATATTTTATTATTTTTAATATTTCATCAAAATTTATCAATATTTTTATTTTTTATTACATTTTAAATTCTACTAAATCTATATTCTCTCTCTCTCTCTCTCACTACCTGTTGAATAGGTGATGAGAGTGTTCATATAACATTATTTTTCTTCATAAATCTTGATAACATCTGAGTTTTTTTAATTTCGTTAATCCATTATGTAAACAACTAGTTCTTAAGTATAACACTCTCTTGCAGTAAAACAAAGTATAATACTCTTTTTTGTTTAAAATTAGTTGTCATTTTTAAATTTTCTTTATTACTGATATTTTTCATTTTAAAGTAAAAAAACATTTATTATTTTGTGATATTTCCGTTTAAAAATTTCTCAGCTGAATAATTTACCAATTTCAAATAAAATTCTTTGTAAAAAATTTATTTTATTACAATGTGCATTTTAATTCAATAAATAAATCGTTTAAAATAGAAGTAATGACTAAAATTTCTCATTTCTCACTAATTATTTTTTTTATGAAGCTATATTTCTAATTTTAATTACCCAACAAATTAGGGTGAAATGGGTTTTGTGCAAAATTTTATACTTGACTCGAATTGAATTGACCAACTCGAGTTAATTGGTTCGAGTTGAATCACAAAGTCATAGGAAAATTTATCCTTTTTAAAATATATATATATATATGTATTATGTTTAAAAAAAATAAAAAGAAGAGTTCGAATGGATTTGACAAATTTAAAATTTACCAATTCAAAACTCATCTCAACCTAATCGGATACAAAAAGTACATAACTCCAATTCAATATACTCCAACCAAATTAGTTTATAGGATTCATGTCAAGTTGGGTGTTGATGGAATTTACAAATCTATTTAGTTTGTTTGTGCGAGTGTTTGTAAATTTATTTTGCAAAAATGAGTTTAATTAAAATTAATTTTAAAATACAGTTATTTATGTTTGGATATCTTTTTATTCTAAAAATAAGTTAAAAGTAGAATTTGATAATAAAAAAAAAAACAATTATCGAATGCAAAAGCTATATGAAGCATCGAGCTAGGATGACGAGACAAAGTCATAATATTCACTTGATGAACTTAATACATAGCCGATTAAGCCTCGTAGACTAACCCATCGAACGGATACAATAAAGTTAAACTTACACACTGACTATTGCAACCATCTTATTGTATTGCACAACCATCATAATTCATATGGCATCATAAAAATGTGATCATGAGTATTGAACCCATAGGCCTAGACATGAAGGTTTCATACATTTTTCTCAAATGTGATTAAGGCACGATAAATATCACCTTCCCCTCACACATGAAAAAGACACAAAATACACTATCCTCCTAAAAATGCAAGAATTGCTACAAGTTAGGAGCTTACTCCACAAATAGGTATGATCTTCGTCTGATCACGTTAGGTCATAAATAGTAAAACTTCTTGAATTCTTGATTGACTTTAAGTCTCATTAGCGAATATATTCTCTAGTTAAAATTACTTGAATTAAAAATTAATTTGATTTAGAATTAATTCCTTTACATGAAATCAAACATACAAATATTTATCTAAAATCACCTTAACTTATTTTAACATGATTTTAGATCATCCAATATAAATCCAAATCCGAACTTAAATTTATGCCCATTCCTAAGCTATATGACATCTAACTTATTAGTACCATTTTGTAGAAGACGTTCTTGAAATAAACCTTTTAGTCTTTCACCTTTTTCCCATCTCATGTCAAGTTTGTAACTTTTGTAAGAGAAAAAAATTCACCGTTGGTGAGATCTCATCGGTAATGATATCGATAGTTTTATTTTTTTGGGTAATTTGATCTTTAATAATTTTGTCACGCCAATGATTAGCCAGAATACCAGCCCTTATTCGTCGTGTTTTAATTATTGTGTTTAGTTAATGAATGCATAGGTATTGATAGGGTTGAGAAGGAAATTGTGGGCATGGATTCATGAGAATGAGAAGGGATAAGGTTATGGCTGGGGATAGCATTAGATTAGATTAGTGAACGAAATGCTAGAAAAGAAAAACGTAATACTAACAATATACTTCAATGATTTATGGAATCTAAATAAAAATAATTGGAGAATTAATAATAGGACATTATTAGACATAATAATATTCCAAGGAAGGAAATAAAAATTGAAAAGATTTGCTTTCGTTAGGAGCCGCAGGTTTTGCGGGGCTGTGGTACGACACAGGGTCCCAATGCCGGAAGGACTCCGCTTTTGCCGCTACCCGATTTCTTAATCTGGATTGAAAAATTAAAAGAAAAAATATGTTTTATTCATATATAAAAATAATTAATTTATATTAATTAAAAAAGTTAGTTAATATTATTTAATTTTTTAATCTCAATCAAAATAAAATTATTTTAAAAATATTTTTATTGAAACTCACTAATAACTAATTATAAAGTTAATTCATATTAATTTTCCTAATTTTAATTGAAATAATAAGGCTATTTTTAACATATATTTTATTAAAATTTGATATAATGAATAAAAAAAGAGTTATTGAAAATAGAACTAAAATTAAATTAAAATATTTTAAGGATGATAACATTAAATATGATAAAATTAGTGATATTTATTTATCTTTAAATTTAATATATAAAATTGTGTTTGTTTTGCTTATGGGAGTTCAGATAAAGTATATATGATGGAGATAGATTATAGAAGAGAGTAAAAAAATTATTAACAAGCGTAATTTTACTCATTCCAAAAAAATATTTTCTTATAACAAATATCAATGAGTATTCTAAAGATATTAATTAAAGATTTTAAAATATAAATATTTTTATTAGCAGACAGATAATTATAGTGCTCATAATTTTTTTACGTTCTTTTATAATTTACATAATAAATGTTTTTTATATTTTTTAATCAATATTCTAATTTTTTTTTCCCTAACCAATATCAAGAGATCATAATTAACATTATTTTTTGTAATTAGAATATTTATTAGTAACGGTCACGTTGAGGGTGAGGCGTTCGATGAAAGGGAAAAAGGGTGGCATAATGGATTAATGGCGTTGGAGTTATAAACGGAGTTTGAGAAAGAGGGTGTGTGTGATTGGGTTGGCACGTGGGTGGCTCGTGACTGGCAGAGAAAGCAACAACGCAGTAGGGTCAAAACGACTTTTTTTATATGTTTTGTGGCGAATGAAACATGTGGGGTCCATCCTAAATTCCTAGTCTAGACTCACGTGTGAAGCCTTTAATTCGTGACTGCGACCATGCGTGCGTGCGTTCCCTCTCGCTCTTGCTGTTCTGATTCATCAAGAGACTAGCGTGCACCAATCTATGCTCTAGGGATTTTTTTTTGTTTTTGTTCGGTCTCTCTCCCACACACCCCAAAGCTTTTTACATATGCAAATTTCAACGAGATATCTCAGGTTACTATTTACCTAGGGTAAATGCACTTACCATTGAGGCAAATCCTGTTCATATACAATTATGAGTTAGTACAACCCAGTGTACAGCATTAACCTTGAGTTTACTAGTTTTGCTAGTCATGGGTTTGATTTGTAGTTGTGCAACATAGTTATGACATGTAAAATAGTATAACGAATTTCATGTCAGCATTAAATAGTACTACACACATGGCAAGTTTGCCTTTGCTCTATAGAAATATGGCCCAAGTCCACACACATGGCCCAAACATTGTTACAAGAAGCAGACCAATATGTTGTGGTTAGCAGATAAAAAAATCTTGGGACCCATCTCATAAAATGAGGAAGCCTTATCCCTTGGGTGATTAGGTCCGTTAACTTCTAACAGGCACCTTGGACTTCCCATAAGATGTCTATTATCACTGAAATGTAGACTAAAGAAATCTTACTTATCAGCACCCTTAATAAGAGAGTCCCAATTTTTTCACATTCCCCTGGGATAAACATTCTATCGACACTTTTTCATTTCTCTTTATCTCTCTTTTATCACATTACATTATCAATTAAATTAATCACTTATCTTTCCTCTCTTTTTAGAGACATCGACATTCGTGCCACAATTTAAAAAAAAAACCTAAATGCCACGTCAACAGAAATGTCCGATAGAGGCGTACGATATATCAAAACGCTTGAAATTCAGAGGCGAAACCCTAGGAAAATGTCCGAAGGGAATTTGGTCCACTATTTTTTTCCAAAAAATGTTTCTAAGTGCCTCAAAATTAGAAATTATGAGTACGATATGTCTTTCAAATGGTCTAACTTTTGATAGAAATGTCCAATGGAGGCGTACGATATGTCAAAATGCTCGAAATTAAGAGAAGTAATTAAAAAAAATAAAAAAATAGCATTGAATTAACTAATTAAATAATTAAAAAATAGATAAACAATTGAATTTTTGGATGGATGAATCTTAAATCCTAATTTTGAGGCACTTAGAGGCATGTTTTGGAAAAAAATAGTGGACCAAATCCCCTGCAGATGTTTGCCCAAGGTTTCGCCTCTGAATTTCGAGCGTTTTGACATATCGTACGCCTCCATCGGACATTTCTATCAAAAGTTATGACCGTTTGAAGTTTTGAGTTTTTTTTTCCATTGCCACGTAATTCGCTGGACTCCCCAGCGAAATATTCCCTGTCTGCCACGTGTCCATGTAATTCGCCGGACTCTCCAGTGAATTACGTCCTGTCTGCCACGTGTTCACCACATATTTCGCTGGACTGATAAGCAAAATAGGACGCGTGACACTCTGGTAAAATTTCCTGTTGGTGTGACATTCAGGTATATTTGTTTTTTGAAATGTGGCACAAATGTCTATGTCTCCTCTTTTTATCTCTCGCTAGACGTAGAATCCAAAAGGATGTCCAAACATTATTTCCCTTAATAAAAAGACAAATACATACATGCATCTTTCCTAGGTTAACATGTACAGTGAATGACTTGTGGATAGTTCAATTATCGCTTCAACAAAATTGATACCATGGTAAGAAAATGTGGGTATTTACATAAGATATTATGACGCTTAAGTCAATTATATAATTTCATTATAATAACAATATATATGAAATGTTTATTTAATACAATGACGTTAGTGATATGTACAAGAGTCAAAGATGAATTGAATTTTTTAACAAAAGTCCCACTGTAAACAATAATATCTGGTTTTGATACAACAATATCTTGTTTTGATACAACAATGAGGTAACTTTACTTCTAGGTGATGAGTGATTCATTATTCACTTTTATACATGTGTATGTTCTTGTTAATTGTGTTGACTTCAATCAACACTTGTGATTTTTGGCTTGTCCAATGTTTAAGCTTGTAAGTGTTATTATTTAGTTTGAGCTTAAGCTCAAACAATAAAAATATTATTTCATTGTAAATAAATGAGGGCTCAAATTTGTTATAGAAGGATAAATTATCATTCATTAAATTTCTTTTTCTTTTTACAAGTTCTCTTTATTTTATTTTACAGTCTCATAATTACTATACAAGTTATTTTATTTTACAGTCTCATTATTAATATTCATTTATTTATAAGAAAAATGACATGTTTCAGGTTGGCTATTTGTGCTTTTAGTATGTCTAACGTTCATGCTAAACAACACGTGTACAACACATTTATAAATTTAAGCCTTGATCAAATCAGTGGACAACACTCAGAAAAAATAAATAAATAAAGTCCGCAGTATGTGTATACATCATATATATAATTTAATTTGATTTCAGTTATAGCCTACTCATAGATATAAACGCAGTTTATTTTTTTAAAAAAATTACACTATCCATTATAGATAATATGACATTTAAGATTTTGATACATGTATTAAAAAAATATAATTAATTTGTTAAATTTAAAAAAAAATATTAAGTAATTTTCTAATATATCATTTGTCTCTATTTAATGACTAATTTGTTCTTCTTATACTGTATACATTACATACACTAAGTATTGATTAAGGACAATCTTAAAAACAATATCTAATACAACATTAATTTTGCAAAATTACATCTATTTTGAAACAATTTTTTTCTCTAAAATATCTTACACTATAAGATAACGCAATTATTGAAGCATAAAAAGGCACGATTTATATAAAGTACAATGAACATTAATTAATAGCATATTTTAGGTTCCTGTTTATAAGTGCTTGAATATGTTTCAGTTGAAGGTTAGGGTAAGTGGAAGCATCATATACTGCTTTGATTCTGTGGAGGATTAGATAATGGATAATGCCACTGAAGTGAAATGGTCCCTATGGACCTGTTTGGATGTTAGCTTCTCTAGAAGTACTTCTAGAAGAAGAAAATAAGAGTAAAAAGATGAAATGAGCTTCTCCATAAGTAAAAATAAGTTCTCTATTAGCTAATTTGTAGATGTCATCTCATCTTTTAGATAAGTCACATTGGTGAACTTCTACAAATTAACTAATGGAAAGCTTACCCAAACAGACCCATAGTAAGGGACCAAGGATTCCACGAAAAGCTAACTAGCTAGCATTTGCGCACATATTGCAAGGCAAAGCAAAAATATCTGATAATATGGATGCTCATCTAATCTTCCAAATTATACGTCCATGAATCCAAAAAGTAGTGCATAAAGCGTCCTCTATTTCAGTTTGTGCTCACAATGGTCCCGAACCTAATTATGAATATTTTTTATCAATAAATATAATTTATTAATTTTATTAGAAATATTAGTTGAGGCCTTGAATTTGAACGATCTGTTTCATTCCTTTTTTTTTTTAAATCATTAAATCAATCTTATATTTCTTCTAATTATAAATATTATAGAATGGAAACTGCGAATTTATGGTGAATCATGTTACTGAGGACAAGAAATTAGACCCCTTGTTGTGGCAGCATTTCAGGGAATTTAGGTATCATCATCCACATAGGAACCCACTCTTTGCTTACGAAGCATAGTGTTATGGATCAGTTGTGGATAAGACTAATTGACATTAAGAGCCAGAGAAACGCGTCAAAAGAAAAAAAAAATAAAGGTAACATGCATATTATATACTGCCTAGCTTGCCTCCATCATCTTCCAGCATGCCCATTTATATTAATAGTGGCCCTCTCAACTTGAATGCAACTGCTATATTTAGTGCAGCCCCTTAAAAATATCTGACATAATAAGTTTTGTGTTTTTGTTATATTATGTAATATTTTTTGGTTGATAAAAGTTTAAGTGAGTTGAATATCGATACTTATTAGAACTGTGGTCGGCTTATCAGAATTAGGATAGATTATAAATTTTTTACATTGACAATAATATTTGAACTCAAGTTCTTGTGAATTGTGAGTCCGACGTTTATCAATTTGACTAATGTTATCATCCAGATACAAATTACTAATTTAATTTGAGTCATTTTCAATACTTATACTTGAGATATCAAAGAATGAACAATTAATTAGAAAGAGTTATTATTATTTTCAATTGGTTCTATGGATTTTATTGGACAATCATGAGGATGAGTATTTCAGTGCTTATCGATCTCTTAAATTTCAAGCCAACTGGATTTTGATATATACCTACTGAATTGCACCATCTTTTAATATATATTAAGTTGGGGTAAGTGGTATGACTCATACTTTCTCTTTAGAAGATAAGTCGCTCGTAGATGGAGTTTTTTGAGATCTGATACTGTTGTGGACATGAGGTTTATTATTTGTACTCTGGCCTTCGGCCCATGAATAGTGGTGCTTAGGGTTTCTAAGCTTATATATTTATTTGTAATATAAGTGTATTGTAACGAGTGAGAATAACTGGACGTAACCTACATTAGGTGAATCAAGATAAATATTATGTATTATTTTTCTTCTCTTTCTCTCTTTCGGTTTTCTTGATTGATGTGTGATTACGCGGTACCAACACATATCTCTTTTTATTTTTGGAATATACATATAGAGGGAGAGAGACAGAAAAAAGAAGACGTCCTCTAAAAAGGTTGACTGAAGAAGTTGATTTTTAACTGTATGTTTAGAATGAACGTAACATGTTTAAATGAGTGGCCAAACGCATGAATGATGTTTCTTTAATGGGTTGTTGGTATAAGTCTCTGAAAAGGTATTATAACATTGGTGATCACATGTAAATATTTCGATTATCAACATGTAAATATTTCGATTATCAAATGAGCTAATCAAGTAACAATATCTGTTCGGCATATATATACTTGGAGTGTTTGTCACTCATAACTTTAATTTTAACTTTTTACTTTGATTGTATGATTGATAGTTATTTCTCGTACACACTTACAGTTTTTTTAATTTAAGATCATAAGCATCTTTTTTTTACTATGGAAAAAGTTAAACGTACATCCAAAAAATAGGTGTAAGGATTCATAGAAGGAAGAGAGAGAGGAAAAATAAAATAGAATTTGTTTTAATAGAAGTAAAAAATAATGAGTGACAAAAAATAAAGGGAGAAATAAAAAAAAAATGGAAGAATGTTAAATAAAAGAGAAAATAGGTGTACAAATATAAAAGCCCTCTTCTAAAAGAAATAATTTTATTTGAGCCTCAAACATTTATAATATGGTAGAATTAACTTTCACAATACCATAATCTTAAAAAAAAAATCACAATACCATTTTTTTATAAATAAGATTTGCACTTGTGATGTGTTTAACTGGAAAGATAGAGAGAAAATGAGAGATGAAAGAAAATGTTTGAAATTTAATTTGAAAGCAAAGTTGAATGAAAGAAAATTTTGATTTTTTGTTTTTGTAGACAATTTTTCTTACTTTTTTTTTTCAAACTTTCTCTCCAACTAAATAAAAATTAGTTTGTTATTCATTTTTTAGATCTATTTCTTTACTTCCAACCAATTACTTCATTGAGGATAATTAGACAAAAAAAGAAGTGATAGCACGCAACGTTCTATTTAATACACTTTTTTAACACATTTTTGTATTGATTATATTTTATTAAAATATCAAAGTTTATAGTCATACATTTTATTTAATGAATCTCTCCGGATGTTATAATTTCAACAAATTTTAACTAATAAAAAAATGTTTTTTTAACTAAAAGAAGAATGTTTTTGTTAAATGTATTATTAACACATTGGTTACAACAACAATGGCGGATACATGAATTTTATTGAGAGGAAGCGAACATAAAAAAAAGTTATATCATAAATAAAATTACTCCGAAGACAATACAAATCTAATATACAAAAAAAGACCCGCAAATCACAAACTTTAAAGCAATAATATGAAGATAAAAGATAAAAAAGATACAATCAATTTTAGCGTGAAAAACTCAATTGGATAAAAAATCATTACATTCAAATTGGATAATCAATCCAATGGACAACTTCACTATGATAATAAATAAATACATTTAATTTCGAGAGTTAAGAATCAGATTTGTCAAAAGTTTCTATATGATCTCATAATAATTCTCTCAATGATGTAAAAGTTATAATATTATTTGGAATGAAATGCATACTATAAACACAAAAATATATTTCTATTTATACTAATTTAAGCATATAATTTTAACTAATTTTTGAATACAATCCTAAAAATATTTTATCATATTATGCAATACAATTTTAAAGATATTTTATAATATAATCTTAAAAATATTTTTTCCTATTTTTAAATATAATATTAAAAAATATTCTATCCTATTTTTAAATACAATCTTAAAAAATATTTTATCTTATTATGTAATATAATTTTAAAGATTTCTATTATATTATACAATACAATCTTAAAAATATTTTATCATATTTTCAATGTAATATTAAAAATTATTATATCTTATTATATTATACAATACAACTTTTTTATTATCAAATTATTTTTTTAATTTTTAATATATAATAAAATTTATATTAATAAAATGTTAGAAATCACGTTGACGCACCTAACCGTCCCCTAATCCCCTGTCTCCGCCTCTGTACAACAGAATAATTTTGTATTGCATATATACAACAACATATAAAGTACACATTGGTTATTAACACATGGTGTTATCTGATCGTAACATTGATGCCATGTACATTGAATAATTGTAATTATATATTTTTTTGACTTAATGAAGTCCACTCCACTCTATTTTTATGAAGTATACTACTATATGATGACAAATATACCATGTAACGATGATCATCATAATAATTAATAGGTAAAGTTTCTGACTAATCGATCTTCTCATTCTTTTAAATTAAAGGCAGCTATAAGTGAAGCGTTCTAAAGTCAAAAAAATCGATGACGGATTTCGTAAGCAGACAAAGTAAGTATTTGAACTTCACACGGCATATCTAAGATGGTGACGGTATCCATTAATCCATGTTACTGTCAACCGCGACTACTTAACATGTCGATCCATTTCCAGAAAATAAATTTGTCGATCTATCCATTGGATACTAGGGATATATTTTAATAAATTTTTCCACAAACACTTTTTTAAAAAATTAAGTATTTTATAAATTAAAATTAATTTACGTATACACTAATTTGGAAAAGTTACTGTATTAGTTTCTCCAATAACTTTTTAATTATGCTTAAGTTAAGTTTTGGTTTATAATTTTTTTTTCTTTTTTTTTATAAGTGTGTATGAAAAAGTTTATCGGAATAGTTTCTAAATAGGTTATCATCTCGTTCGATCGTTTATATATTTTCTTAATTCATCAGTTTCTTTGTTATTTTTTTTTCTCATTTTTGTTTTTGTTTTGTTCTCCACTAGATGCAAAATCATTGTCCATTCCTCTCTTGGACACAAGAAAGTATATATGCTTTATTTTGTGATATCCTCTTCATACTTTGCATAAATCAATTACAAGCAAACCTTAATTAACTACGTACTACCTGTTACTCTTACACAAAATAAACTTAAAAATGTATTCAACCCTTCAATTGCCCAACAAAAATAAGGGAATAAAACCACAAACAGAGAATGCAATAGAAAAGAAGAGCATGAAACACAAAACATAGGTTGTTATAGGTTCTCATTGAACTTTTCAATGTCCATCAAAATAACACTACTTATGTTCCTTCAATGCAAGGCATTGTTAGCAATGTTAGATAATGAAAAACGTATAAAGATCGACTTAATTCCAAAATTGTCACTCCACGCCTCACTTATGGTTCACAGAGAAACAACACCCAATACGTCTTACAGGGAGGAATGAAATTAACATGTTAAAAAGGAAACACTTAAGTGAAAAGATGGAAAATGTAACATTTTACATTTTCAATTTATTTATTGTCTATATCATTTTGATCCTTGTCCACATGTTCAGATGTTGATCCAAGGCCAACTCTACATTTACACATAAGTTCTATGTGGGCACACTTATTAAGGATTTTATAAATAAATGTTTCAAGGGAACTGATTAAGGAATTGAAGGAACTAAAGTAACAGTGATTGCAATTTATAGATTTAGTTGGTGATTTACTCCGTATAAAAGTGTTACATGCTTAAATTATATAACATAAAAATATATCTATAATATAAAAAAAAAAAATACTTGGATCGCTAACTAAATTGGGATCAGAAATCTACTCACACTCTGTTTAAGTTGTATATTGAAAATAAAGTTTACACAAATAAACATATTAAAAGATATATAAAATAGATATGTAACTAAGTTTAAAAATTTATAAAATTCAATAAAATTATCTTACAACTTTTGAACAGAAAATTGTATCGCAAACATAAAAGAGTAAGAAATTAAATGAGTTTTGACCATTGGAGAGAAATTTTTGAGAGATAAAGTAAGACAGAGTAGTGAGAATGGTGTACAAATGCCCACAGCCTTCCATGCCTTCCAATAGCCGCATTGGTTTGTTTTTTGTTTTTTTTTTTTTCTTTGGTTTCCTTGGACAACCATGCTGATGTTGAGAGTTAATTTCCTGCTTGCCACAATTATGATTTTATTAAAAGCCAATTTTTTTATGTCCAGTACCAATGTTGGAGAACATCTTTTACAAATTAAAAATAATATTTTATGTGACATAAATTCAAAATCTTTATATGATTTTTGCACTTTAATTCACTTGCACATACAAGCAGCACAGCGTCTGCACAGCGGTGGTTACTTTCTCCATTGAAAATGGATAGGTGCAACTCTTAATTTTCGAAAGTCGATCTTAATTAGAAACTAGCAATTCTTTAAATATTTATAACAATTTTTTATATTTAACTTATTTAAGAAAAGGTAATATATATTAAATTTTTGTACCAAGTAGTCTAGTAACTCCAAATAATATTGATGGCAATTTTGATGAAAATTAAAAAAGAAATAATTATCCTTTTAAAAAAAAAAAGTCATACCAAACATGCACCAAATCCTCTCCTAGCCTCGGTGCTAAAGCATAATAAAGCAGCTTTTGTTAACCCTCATCGCTGTCAGTCACGACCAACACCAGACCCAAATGAGTTCACCAACCTTCCGTACCACACTCTCTCGACCCTTTTGTATGTAAATTTTTTTAATAACACTCGGAATATTATTATGTTATCATACACTTAGAAAAACAAGAAAAATATAAATATGATAAAATATATAACATGATAAAAAGAGACAGATGAAAAAAAAATAAAAAATTAATAGAATATTTTTAAAATAAATAATGATTTATGTATCATTATCTTCTATATATATTCCAACTTTCTCCCAACCCAAAGCCACTTCACTCTTGAATCTTCTTCATTCACACACACTGATTTTTCTTTTCTCTTCATATTCTTCTAAATTTTGGCCCCTTCTTCCTCAATGATACCAGGGTCACTCGGAAACACAACAACAACAACAACAACAACAACAACAAGTGTGGATAATGGAGGGCCAAGATCTCTCGCCACCTCGCATGGACACATCTCGACCGTCCCTCGGCTTCCCCTTGGGCACTGCCCTCCTCTTGATCATCATCTTCAGCCTCAGCGGCATCTTCTCTTGTTGCTACCACTGGGACAAGTTACGCTCCTTCCGTCAATCTCTCTCTCATCCCCACCCTGCTCCCTCCCACACCCAATCCCAACCCTCCACGGTACCCATCTCTCTCTACATTAACACAACATTTTTATCAAATTAACCATGCCCATGCGCATTTATACAAATTAAGTGTATCATCATAATTACAATTTAATACTATACTACAAATATGTACTACTATTACTAGTAACTATATACTTGTACGGAGTTTGAATTATTTATAATTTTCTTTTTGTTGTGTGCAGGAGGTGAAGCAAAATAAGGGTGAGAGTTTGCCAGTGTTGATGCCTGGGGATGAAGTGCCTAAGTTCATAGCCATGCCTTGCCCGTGCAAACCTTCGCGGCCGGAGCCTATCGTTGTCACCGTCGAGAATCCGCCGCACAAACCACCGCTCGTGGTGGCGCCTTTGTGTTAATTAATTATTAGCATCAGATGCATGTTAATTAATTGTCGATGCTGTGTTACAGTGTGTGTGTATATATATATATATATATATATGTATATGTATATATATATATATATATATATATGCATGTTGCCACCATTAATTTGTTCTATGACCCGCTGAAGACGGTAAGGCTTAGAGAGAGGGAAAAAAATCTAAAGACTAAAGGATGTATACGTAGGTTAGGTACCAGGTCAATTCCCAGATTGCATGTGACCACTTCATTTGATTCCATATTTGTGCTGTTCTTCTATGTAATTATTAATTAATTAATTTCAGTGACTTAATTAAACCGTTCTTATTTATCGAAAACTTCCAATTTGGCTTTCAGCTAAAAAAAGAAAGTAATTATGTGGTATAATAATTAACGATATATAGAAAAACAGCTTTATATACTTTTATAGTTTTATCAACTGTCGTTTAATTAAGTTTACGAATTTCTCATTATTAAAGCACAGTAATTATAAGCTAGATCGAGCGCTATGCTCAATACAAAAAAAAAAAAAAAAAAAGAAGATCAAACGCTAGGATCAACATGAGCCGCAGATTAATCTTCACTTTGTCTCCTTGGCAAAACAGTATACAATAACCTTCTTTCTTTTTGTCCCTTTTCTTTGTCGTTTTTGTCATTTTACTTGTTCCATCCAGCGAGCTATGGCAAGCGTTTGTGCTATAAGATTAGGATAGTTTGTCTGTTAATTAATTAAGAACGATGGAGTAAAAGGCTAGCTGAGAAGAATACAAGTTGATTCGTTTAGTGTGCCAATAGCTTGCAACCGCAACGCGAATATATATGGTTGCATGTACTTGTCATGTGAACACAATATCCACATATAACGGGTGAGCTGCATGTAAATATTATTAGAAAGGCGAGTTTAATTGATTAATCATACCAACTTTTTTTTTTGGCGTGCATCTGCATAGTGTAGTGCAGACCCTCCTAAACCTAAAATAAAAGATGAACATTCAATTTTCATACTAAGATAAATCTTAACTAGTCTTAGTAGTATTGATTAAAAAAAATTTTAAAAATTATTATTGAGATACATGAAATATTAATCATGATTTTTTTATGTTCTCTTATAATATTTATAATAAATATTTTTTAATTTTTTAATAAAAATATTCTAAGAACACTTCGTTAGCAAAATACTAATTAAAATCATACTACCTGACAAGAAGATATCGATCTCAAATAATTTTACATGATCAAATCCAATGAGAAACCAACATGTGCCCTAATAATATATGTATACATTAATTATTCAATTAATTGCGTACTCTAGGTCCCAACGAGAAGCTGTCGCCACATGGAGTACTAAAATCTTATGAAGATTAAATATTGGATACCATAGGAGCGAATCATCCCAAATTCCCATTAATTACGCCAACGGAACCAAATGAGAAAGAAGAAAAAAATATGCATATATATTAGTAATAGTATTGCATGCGATTCGCTCATTGGTAGAAGAATAAAAAGAAGCTAGGGGACGAAGCGTGTATAAATAAGATTAGACCTAGTGGGTAATGTTGGCCACTGTCACTCTTTTTCAACATACGAAAGGGATAGATAGTCCTAAAACTATGATGAATTTATGACTCGATCGCAAGAATTACTATTAATTTGCAATGGGGACACCAAATGACCTAACCGAACCAACAGTTCTCATGACCTAATTTTCTTTTCTTTTTTTTCATTGTTGCTTTAACAGAGCTAGCCCACGGTTTAATTTGTTGCATTGGAGTATCAGATATGTGTACCCTTCCGTGATTATTGTTAGTACTTGTTACTTTTTCCATCTTCACCTTCTCGTTCCATGATAGTTGATACCCTGATTTGGCTTGTTGTATTCACAAGTGGCCAAGTGGGTGTGTCACTATCCCCATATATAAACACTTGCCCCCACACACCATTATACATCACGAGATATTCAAAATTTCAAAATGATAATCATTTTCAAATATGAAATATGTAAAGTGAAACACTAATTAACCTGCTCTTATTTTATTTTATTTTAAAAAAATAGTATATATACATTAAATGTTTAAACAATTAATATATATATATATAATTTATTTTATCAACATTACATTGATTAAAATAAAATTGATTTCACATTTCTTAAACAAAATTTTAAATTCAAGTCTTATTGAAAAAACTATATTAGCTTAGTGAAATTTTCCAACAAAAATTACTCAATTGATGGGTAATTCGCAGCTATAATATAATAAAAAAAATAATATATGGTTTGTTTTATTGTTTTAATTATTAAAAGCTAATAATATAAAAAATTTATGTACACATATCCATTTGTGAATAATAATAATAATATATAATATGTTTTTCCACGTTAATAACTCAGGTGATGAAACAAAGAGGAGCGGACCTTCATTTTGATTTTCCTTCTCTTGTTTTCCACTATTTATTTCATGTCCTACCAGAGGAGTTTTCAGCAAGACCTGGCAAAAAAAAAATATTATAATAAATCTACTTCAAAACGTTTCTCTTTAAAATAATAAATAAAAATTAAATAAATTTTAATTGGCATAAAATATATTTAAAATGTTATTGTAATATTTACATTTTTCTTAATCTTTTTGTAAAATACTGTAAAATAAAAAAGATAAATGATAATTATTTTTCTTATTTTTTTTTTGTAAATGACATATAAATCAAAACATTTTTTTTAAAAGCAACGTATATATATTGAGCACGAGAAATTAGGCATGGCAACGGGACCCGAACCCGTGGGTACCCGTCCGAATCCGCCCCGATTTTAATGGGAAAAAACCGTATTTTTCGGGTTTGGGTTTTCCCCGGTAGCCAAAAGCGGGGGGGGGGGGAGGGGGGTATGGGGTTACTGATACCCGCCCCGCCCCCGCCCCTGCCCTCGCTCCCCGCCCCGTAATAAATCATATTAAAAAAATAAAAAAATATATTATTTTCTATTTTTTTAATTGAATTGATTGATTTTGTTTTATAATTTTAAAATTATAATCCTATATTTTAAATGTGAGTTTGTTATTATTATTTTTTGGTTACATAATTAACTTTTTTATCCTACTTTTTCAAATAAAAAAATTATATTATTTTTTTTATTTTTTAAATTTTAGTGAAATAGCGAGGGCGGGACGGGGCGGGGAAAACCCGACCCCCAGCGGGGGCGGGGAGCGGGTTTGGGGGCGGGGACGGGGACGGGGAATATAATACCCGCCCCCACCCCGCCCCGTTGCCATGCCTACGAGAAATTAAGTAGTGCCTTATGTAAAATTAATTTCTCCTTCTTCCCTTTACAAGGCAAGAAAATTAAAGATCCAATTTACTCTGAGTCGGAAGAATTCAGGGCAGTTTGAAATGAAGGTCACTTGAAACAGGGTAAAATTAAACAGCGATTGGTGGCATTTTGATTGAGCCGATAGAGAAATCTTCTTAATTATTGCGAAATCTTAACTCTTGTCCATTTCAAGCACCCACTCATTATTTTCTTAAAAACTTAATTATTATCTCTAAATATAATTATAGTACATAAACTCTTTCCTTAAAAAATGCAAATTCCATTGAATAAATTAATATTTCTAAAAACATGTAAACTAAATGAAAGATTAATGCATGAGATTAACCCTTTAAATCTTTGCACGTGACCCTAGTGGTTAAGAGCCTTAACGTTTGAATTATCAAGTGCTACTCCATCTTCTCAGTGTCTCACACAAACATACCTGCTATTGTCCGCCGCTGTCGTTGCCTAACTCATTGCATCGCCATATCTCTCCAAGAATAGACATATATGCAGCTTTCCACCACCGTTGTTGCAATGCTGCAGGTATTGTTGCGCTATATCTCAACATTTTATTGTGTCCTTGTCAACCACCGCCATCACCGTGCTATATCACCATGAC
Source organism: Glycine tomentella (assembly GCA_007407185.1). NCBI lineage: Eukaryota > Viridiplantae > Streptophyta > Magnoliopsida > Fabales > Fabaceae > Glycine > Glycine tomentella. The sequence continues at coordinate 1,454,413 of PYAF01001118.1, read as the reverse complement.
AAAATGTTAAGGGATTATTGCTTCTCTGTCATACGTACTCTTTCAGTTGTAGTAGATAAGAGAAAATTTGTTGGGAATCTAATGTCAATAAAATGATGCTGCCTAATCATCCATTAACATCCATTTCTTAGTTAAAGTTCAAAAACAGTTAAGTAATCCAACTAAGAGCTAGGGGTGTGCAAAAGAGCCACTTTGGATTGAATAGGATTGTAACTAAACCTAAATTGAATTGATTTTTTTTTTTCTGAATTAGTTAAAGAAAAAAAGAGTGTCTGTTTTTTATAAAACTAATTCAGTTAATCAAATTGTTTCTGATTTTCACTTGAATATTTTTTTTAAAAAAAAAAATTGAAAATCATTTTATAACTGATTTGATTCTTATAACAAATTTAAAATTAGTTAAAAATCAGTTCAGTTCATAACCAATTTTTAAAACCAATTTAATTCTGAACTGGTTTCCAAACCAGTTTAACAATTTGAATATAAAAACTGGTTAAAACAATTTGAAGCCGATTCGAGTTTTTTATCGAACTAATTTTTGTACACCTCTACTAATTGCTAACCACGGTATAATAACTTGTTTGGTCACCTCAAATTTGCATTTTGCAAATTGTCATTTTTATTATGTTTCTTAAGGAGCCAATGTTTGATTTGAATTCAGTAGAGTTCTAAAGAAGCAATACCGAAAGGAAAACACTCATAGTAGCCTTCTATTTTATTTTGCCACGGCAATGTTGTTGGAGGAATCGCATCCAGCGCAGACTTGATGAGGAACATATTTAGAGATACACGGAGTTGCAAAAATATTAATTGCAGTGTTTGTCTCATATTCTTTAGTTGTCGCAGACAGGGATAATGAACAACAATAGATCTATCTTGTTGAATCCTCTTCTAGTGTCACGTGACTCTTTAATAAATTAAATCCAAGCCTTTAAATTTGAGAAAAATAAAGGATTCAGATAGAGAGTAACATTTTAAAGTTACTCCTTTCCTATAATATATATATTTTCCACTATATGCTCTATGATTTCTACCTAATATTTTGCGAGGATTTCCAATATATAATAAGTATTATGCATCTATTCATCATAACAGAAAGTACTAACGGGAACATGATATAATATTTTGTGCTTGAAAATGCATATATATGACCCACTCCATTATGAGTCCCCAAAAGATTGGATATATGATACCATGCTCCTCGATAAGGCCAGGAAGAAACGCCGGAGTTCAGTTTTGTATTCTATTTTTTGAATCATTTCATTTGAGGCATGAGGGGCCATTTGATATCCTTTCCCACTGCTTTCCTAGCTATCATGCAATAGCACATTATCCCATACCCCTATGTATGTTTCCTTTTCATTATTTTGTTTTCTACGTGTGATTTGATTTTATTGTATATTCCAGTTTCGATTCGTCATGTCTACTATCATCGTTGTCTCCTCTGCTTCTGTGAAGTGAAAGAAAAAAATAAAAAAAATATTAAAGATAGATGGCGAACAATATGTATGTATTTGTTTCAGTTTACTTTTAAAAAAACTAATTGTTTTTTTACTAACATTTTTGGAAAACTTTTAAAAATTAAACTGACCATTATTTCTCAAAAAAAATTTATCCCCAAATATGCACTAAATTACTGGTTTCGAAATCATATATAAAAACTACTTAAACGCTTGGTAAACTTTTATTTTACATCCGTAAAAAAAATATATATATTTTACACTCAAATTGAAATCAAAGGGAAAAAAATTGGAATGTATTATTTAAATAGGTAAAAATAGAATGAAAAATTCAATAAAATTTTATTTATTAATTTGAAAAAGTAAAAAAGAAAGTGGAGCAAATAAATAAATTATGCAAAAAAATATTTTATTATTAATAGTTATAAATTTAATTAAATAAAAAAGTAAACCTTTTACTGTAATATTTTTTCATATAAAAAAATATTTTTAATTTTTTTAATATTTTTATGGTATACAAAAATTATTTAACATTGAAAGTAACTAAAAAAACCCACATTCCTTTCCTCCCACTTGTAAGGTTTTCTTGGTCTGCCACACTCATTCTTTCTCCAACCAACCAAATAAGGAAAATAATGACATTATTGTTCCTCCTTCCCCAACTTCCCTTTTTTTACCACCCAAATAAAGTGTTAGTCCTTAAAGTTGTAAGCATCTTTTATTTGAATAATCTAATTATATACAAAAACTTTTACTTATAAATATTGTAAAATATTTTTTCTTTATTTTGGTCCATTTTTATTAATTTAATTTTCTTGATGCTATGATTTAAAGTAAATTATATTTTACGAATTCAAAAACTAAAATAGAAAATTCGTAAAATTAATAACTAAAATAATTGGCACTTGTAATTTCAACGATAACATGAAAGTTTATTCATTAAAAACTCACATAGGGAAAGTAGGAATAAGAGATATGTTATTTTAATTAGTACTAAAGTCCATCTATTTGATCTTTGAAGGAGTTGGATTGGTTTAAGGGAAAAGCGGGAGACAACGCACTAACAGAATTAGGTTAGATAAGTGCACGTTGCAGTGTATATACACACACTATATTTGTTTATGGATAGCCAAGAACATATAAAAGAACTTGCATGAATGGCGGCATTCTTGCATCAGCTTCACATATTAATAATATATTTTTTTTTGTCATTTTTGTCCTTTTGGTTGTGTTAATTGTACTTTTTTTTGCTTTATTATTATCTTTTCTTTGTAATATTCGATTTATTTCTTATTCTAAGCAATATGCTTTTTGCTGACAAATGAAGCATTATTGGGGGTGATATATGATCAATATAACGTACGTACATAATAAAGTCACGTACGTTTTTAATTAAGTTCACAAAACTAAACCATGAGCTGCACATAGCTAGTTATCTCTGTTATTTAAAATGGGATCGGAATAATGCTTAAGCCGTAGTGCATGTCTTATGTGATAACAGGAGATGCTTACTATATATATCCTACGAAATTTTGAGCAGGATCATATGTATATGGTTATAATCAAGTAACGTGGTTTAATTAACGTGGCACTAGGTTTTTCAAATATTCAAGCAGGGCTGAAAATTTAAAGTTGAAATTTTCTAATTCGGAAAAGTAATTAAGGCACTGTTGACATTTATTAAAGTGGGGGGAGGAGATAGTGTAGTTTAAATTAAATGTTTACTAACACATTACAATAATAAGAACACAGGGAAGTGAATCCTTCACAACAACTTAACAACTTAATGCGTGATTAAATTGAAAAGAGTGGGGTCTAGCTAATCGATTGTTTGATGAGCTTGACAGAGATTAAATTGAGAAGGGGACAAACTGAAAGAAGAAATCAATGCTCTTGTTTTTATTTTATTTTTATGTCCAAAAAATAAATATTATTGAAGTAATAAGGATATACCAATCGATCCCACTATATATGCATCAGACCTGTTGTTGATTGGTTACATGAAGAGTGAAGAGCATACAATACAAAAACTAAACAGGGACATAAATAACAAGAGTTTAATCTGTGATTTGACAGCTATTCGAGTCTAAGACCACCTTTAATAACATAGTGTGATAATCTCCTTGCACACCTTGAAATTATTGATGCATGCATGCAGTACGTGGTTGTTAGATAGTTACTAGTTATTAATTATCTTTATGTTTTATAGTTGAAAATTAGCCGTTTAACTCATCCATCCTATGTATATATAACAACAACACTCTCTCTTAAAGCTCAATTAGTTATTTCATTCTCTTAGGAATGATCGATATCTTTCACTCATGCTATCAAGAGCTTCAAATTCTCGGGCCTGAATATTCTTTTCTGCTTTTTGACGGCTAAGGCAGTAAGCAGACACTATTGTGTCGTCTTCAACGTCTCCAATAACATTCATAACCTTTACAAGTTCTCTTTTAGAAACTCTTTCTTATAACTTTTCAAAAAAGATAATTTTTAACTTTTATAAAATCAATTTTAATTTATGAAAAAACTCATTTTCTTTTATTTTTCTTATTTTGCTCTTCTATATGTGCTTTTATATAAACTTATCCAAATTAACAAACCCATATTCATAAGTTATTTTCAACTTATTTTAATAAATTTTGTAGTATGAAATAACTTGTAATTTAAATGAAAACAATCTAATCTTATTTGTTCTTCAGTTGTAAAAATAATTTTTATATATTAATGTTTACATGATATTTACCTACTCCTTCCGTTCTCTTCTATAAACATAAAAAGAACCAATGTTTTTTCTTATCAAATATAAATCAATTTCAATTATTTTTAGCTTATTTAATGAGACTATATTCAAAACATTCTTTACTTAATAGAGAGTGTTTATATTTGATATCAAATTCTAATGAAGAAGATAATTAAAAAATAAATATTTTTTTAATTGAAATTGACACTATTTAATAAAGTTAACTTTTTTTTAATAAGTGTGATTTTTTAAATAAACGAGAACAGATATTATTTAAGAAGCACTTAAGTTGTTTAACTAAATACACCTAGATTCTAATATCATTTCAAATGTTTTTTTTTTCTGATTGTTTGTTTGACAAAGAATGACAATATATATAGACAAGAGGAATAGGGTCATTCAAAACATATCCTCTAATGTCATGGTCTCTCTGCAACAAAAAAATCAAAGGTAATGAAAGATAGAGAATGAAGAAATGAAGACAGATTATGAAGAAATAAATAATAATAAAAAAGTTTGAGAAAGATAGATGGCCAGTCGCATGCATGGAAAAGACAAAAAGTCAATGTTGAACAATCAAGGCTTGATGCACAATTATAATAGGTGTTGCATGATATATATCTATTTTCTTATATATTTAACTTATTTTAAAACTCAACAAATTAATTTATTATAAAATTTAAGAGAAAAAACGGTATACTTTGATTCTAGCAAGAAGGTGGAAAAATTGTAGCGCATTAAAAATTAGACTAAACATATAGCAAATTATATGATATTGATAGTGATAAATAATATTAATAGTGATTCTTAATTTAAAACATTATTATTCAATCATAAAGTTAAACTGTCATATTGAATAAGTTTGTTGACTTTTTAATATTTATTTTAAATATTATATTAATGATGATTTTTAATTAATTGATAATGATTCTTTTTGTACTGAGAGTACATATCAATTAAATTCTTAACTTAACATGAAAGGATTTTGTGCATGTTTTAAAAGTAAAAAATCTTATGTACAGAATTAAATATAAAGTTATACGCTAAAAAAATCTTTATGAAAAGAAAAACGATATGGGAAAGTTGATTTCACCTAGAAAAGATTTGGGTTTTCATTTTTGATTTTGGGTTTGGGTTAAAGCACTTAAAAAACGAGTGTGTGGTGTGGGTAAGACAATGGGTTTGTAGCCCGTGAGGACCCAAAATGAGTGTTGTTGGTTATGCCTTATGCGTTCACGAGCCATTCATTCCAAGTTTGAATTCAAAAAGGCGCATTTGATTTTTGTTCTGTTTAGTAGAAGCGACCCCATCAAGTGTTTGTGAAAATGCCAGACAGAAACTCCTCCGTCCACACCCCACGAAGGTCACCCAGGTTCCTCCCCCATCAAAACCACGACACTCCCAACCCCAAATCCGCGAAATGCAGCGTTTCCGCCAACAAATCGGAGAAGTACGCTGTTGGGTCGAGAAGATCTCCGAGGCTGAACAACGTTGAAGAACAATCTCCCATGTTGAACAACGAGCCAAGCGGTAAACAATTGAAAGGCACTAGAGTGAAGAAGGGTGGTGTAGCTAAAACGAAGGAGAATCATGTCGTTTCGGATGAGGGTTTTGGTGGAGGAAGAAAGAAGGGGAGAAACAGGAAGAGGGTTGAAGTTGAAACGCAAGAAAACGGTGTCGTTTCAGACGAGGGATTTCGTGGAGGAATAAAGAAGGAGAGAAACAGGAAGAGGGTTGAAGTTGGAACACAAGAAAACGGTGTCGTTTTCGACGAGGGGTTTGGAGGAGGAAGAAAGGAGAGAAGCAGGAAGAGGGTTATAGTCAAAAGAAAAGAAAATCGTGTCGTTTTGGATGAGGGGATTGGTGGAGGAGCAAAGAAGGAGGAAAATGGGGAGAGGGTGAAAACGAAAGCAAATCGTGTCGTTTCGGATGAGGATTTTGGTGGAGGAAGAAAGAAGGGGGGAAATGGGGAGAAGAGAAAGCGTGGTGGCGAAGAAATTAGTAAAGGGTGGACGAAGGAACAGGAATTGGCTCTTCAAAGGGCGTATCTTGCTGCAAAGCCTAGCCCCCATTTCTGGAAGAACGTCTCCAAACTGGTATGCATCATTCTCTCTGTGTCTGAGTAGAAAATGTTGACTTTAGCCGGGAACTAAGTTTGAGAATAATGTAGTTTTAATTTAACTGAAATTTGCTAGTTTGGGATTGGATTGTGCAAATATTCGAAGATGTCTGTTAAGTGGTTTACAATTACGAGTTTGATATGGTTGAGTATCACTGAAATTTAACTTGATTGTCTTATTTCTGGCTTGATTTTGTTGTCACCTCAAGTGTTAGAAAACAGATTTGATGCTCTTGCATGTTATTTGATAGCTAAGGATTGCGGTGAATAAGTGATTAATTGATTTTATAAGCCAAAAGTGTTTCTCTGAAATGTCGCTAGCTGTTTGTATTTGAATGAAGTGACATAGAAGTCGAATATGGAATGCTACTAGGTTTCATTTTTTGTATCGTTTATAAAATTAGGATGTAATGGTATTAGGTGGTTTCCAGCTAAAAATATGCAGAACAATGGCATGGTAACTTTATTCCATTCCATCCCATTTCATTTAATTCCAATCATTTATCAAGCATGGAGGAATATTGAATGTTTTAGTTTTCTGTATGTATATATTTCTTAAAGAACAAATGCAGTTTTATAGTCTGTTGGTAGTTAATTGCTTGTCAGATACATGCGGATGAGACTAGCTTATAGATATGTTTTATCCTTGAATTGGTTGAGTCATTGTCATTCAAAATGTGTTGCAGGTGCCAGGAAAGTCTCAACAAGATTGCTTTGATAGAATTCACTGTGACTATATGACACCACCTCAAACTCAGCCTCGTTCGAGGGCAAAGACATTGAAGTCATCACCCATTCACCAATTTTCTATATCTGCAAGTAAACTTCTCAAACCTATTATTGATAAAACAGTTAGAAGATCTAATGTTCTAAAACCAAAGAACATCATTACCCAGAAGTCCGTTGAGAAGCTGTTACAGCGCCATCTTAAAGTTGATCTAGATCGTGAAGGGGACATATTTTCTGTTCTGGAACCAAACACTGATCTTTCTACTAATGCTGTACAGCCTAGTGAAGCACTTTCTACTCCAAAGCAGCAAAAGGAAAACATAGGGTTCCTGCAAAATTGCACTGAAACATCATCATCAAGCCGTAAGAAGCCACTTTCAAGATTTAGTGGCTCGTGTGCTACAGAACTTGTTAGTCCCCCAGTACTAAAGAAAGTAAAGAACAGGGTAATGCATGAGAAATATATCAATCAATTGCGGTGTAGGGAATCTAGGAGAAGAGCAGCCGCGACGAAAATAATTGGTGAAGGAACCAGCATTCAGAAAAGGGATGTAGTTAAAGCAGCAAAAGTTGCCTTGGTTTCTGAAGCTAGAGAGGCTATCAATAAGTTTCAACAGTCTCAAGTCAATTTCATGTACAATACTTGTAGTTCTGATGAAGATGATGGTGATGGCGTTGAATTTGAAGATGAAAGTCAATAGGTTTTTCTCATGCTGTTTTAGTGAAAATTGTTGACTAATTTCATGTATAGTAGTGTATGACTTTGTAGATTTAGAAACCGTGGTCCCTACTCCCTAGCCTTGTAAACAACTATTTTTTTTTTTTGAAAAATTAGGTCTTGTATGTTTCTGTAGTTAAAAAAAAAAACAAGCAATTAAGCTTTCATACTTTCATTATATTCTGCATTGATTTCTGCTTCAAATCCAATCCAGACGACAAATCTGGATGTTGGCCTAAAACGTTCCTCTTTCCCGCTCAAAAACTTTTGTAATTTTTGGGTAGATGGATTTGAGCTACTGGGGCTGACTTCGGTCACACAGTTATGATCATCCAAGCAAGAACTTTATATGATGTCGCGCATGGTCCCAGGTATGGGTTATTATTCTTTTTATTGTTACCCTGTTAGAATTTTTATTGACTTGACATTGCAGTGCCTTTCCATGTGAGATCTCAACTCGTACAGCACCTAGATGTATACATGTAGATTTAGATTGATCGCTTTAGAAACCTTTGAACATGTTCCAAAATTTATAGGCTGGCCTAAGTAAACTTCAGTGTTTTTATCTATGGACTGGTCTACGCATTCTTAAGGATATTCTTAAGTAAAATTTTGTTCCAATGCAAGAAACTCCAAAAAATCCACACATTTTTATTTTTTTTATTAAAATTTAACATTTTTTCAGTTTTTATAAATACAGCTGAAAAATATGAATAATTGAAGAAAAATGAAATATAATTTAAAAATAATAAAATGACATAACATTGAAACAAAATGTGTAACAATATAAAATAAAATTTTACATAATAATAGATAATTAAACACAATAACATCGAAATAAATAAAAATATAAGAACTAAAGTTTTAATTGAATAGTTTTTTCCTAATACGGTCAGAATACTTTTTGTGGTCTTAGCGTTGCTGTTCCGACATGTTGGATGTATTTTTCATGAGAATTTCATACTCCATACGTCTTTCGTGTTCTTGCATACGCCTTTCTTCTATCTCCTTTAACTAAATAAGTTTTAATATATTTGCATTCTTCTCATTCATTACAATTTGTATACCAAATAAATCGATAGTGTAAAAAGCTTATTTTCCTTTGTTATTTCTTTTTGCTACTTTTTGTCCAATTGGCGAGACATTGACGATGATGTATCATATTCTTCGATTTCAATGGGTGTGTTTGTGTTAGAAGACCACAAGTAATTTCCACCAGCAGAAACCTTTGTTCTTTTTGAACAATTTGACATAAATTCTGCATCGAATTTTGGTTGATCTTTCAACAACAACCAAACATGCTCAACCTCAAATTTTTTTACACATCCTACGAGTAAATCAAATGAGCATTAGTCATACAATCCTTCTCTGAACTTCCACTTCTCCTATGTTTATTTGCTTGCTTGTAGCATCCATTAAACTTTTGAACTGCAGGATGGACCCTGTTCCATCGAGATTTCAATTGAGTCGAGCTTCTTTCACAAAATAACTCTTTTTCACGTACATCGTCATTATTGTACGCATTTTTAATCCTTACCCAATATTGTTTTGATGTTTGGTCGACAACTATTATTGAATCCTTTGACACATTGAGCCACGATCGGGTGATAATCACATCTTCTGCCACTGAGAATGTTGTACGTATTTTTTTTCTACTACCATTGTGGTCTCCCTCATCTAGCTGAATATTGTCTACATCGATGGTTGATTTAACTTCATTGATAAGGGGTGAAATATTTGACAAAGAAGGGTATAACACGTTTTTGGGTTGGTGGGGGGTGATGGTTGACTACAAAATTGTGGGTTTTGAGAATTAGCCCGGTAAGTGACTCTACATTAGATGATGATGCATATACCACATGTGTGGGGGTGGTGGATACATAACATACTGAGGTGGATTTTTTGAGAATTTTCACTGGTAGGGGATGGTTGATGATACATAATATATTGTGGTGGATTTGCAGAATTTTCATTGGTAGGGGTGGTTGATTTTGCAAATAATTGTAAACACTTTGATAATTATACTGACTGAAAATCCATTTCAGAGAAAATAAAAAAGATTTGAGGATTGATAGGAAAAAAAAATAAGAAGTATGAATTTTGTGTGCAAAAGCTTAACAAATCATCAAATTTATAACCAAGCATTCAACGGTTGTTTTGCATTTATAACTGCTATTTTCTAACGTCACTTTTCAGCCTATTTAAAAAAAAATTATTTTCTAACGTTCAATTCTTTCCTATTTAAAAATAATCATTTACTTTTATCAGTTTCATAAGAAAGTTTTGTATATATTGCTTTCATTTTGGAATCGAGTCGACATATCCATATGATTTGTTTTGAGAGAGTTGTTTCTTCATTAAGGATCAAATTCTAAGACATGTATTTATTATAAACCAGCTCACCGAAAAAAAAAAACTTAAGTTAATGAATAAAGAACATGTAAGATTTCGTAATTTACAATTACATGTGACAGAAATACTGTCTTTTTATGAATTAGTTTTTTACTAGTTGAAATCTGTGTGACCGTATCCGTATCCATTGCATGTCTTTTACCTTGTCCATATTTGTAACTCCATATTTTTAACATCCCATTTTATATTAGCTTGTTTAGTTGTTTTGAACTGCAACAAGCATTGAAGTCTGTACAAAAACGGTTTAGTGTTCAATGTTATTTTTGAAACTATCCTTGTTAGTCTTTTGGTAACAAGTTGACAAGTAGGCAATGTGAAAAAGGAATATGTTTGGTCCTACTAATTTTAAGCTCCTTTTTACCATTTTTATGTTGTTTGATCGTTGAAGGTGAAGAAAGTAGATGGTTATTCCATCAGGTACATCAGGAACATTAATATAATGTTGAATTTTGTTACTTCTTTGCATTCCAATATAAGTAATAAACGTTTCTTATTTTATTTCTCAAATATAAACAAATTTCAACTAATTATATCTTATAATGAGATTATTTTCAAAATATCTTTAATTTATTTAATAAGACCAAAAACTTTTTTATATTTGATATCAAATTTCAAAGAGAAATAATTTAGGAAATAAATTATTTTTTAATTAAGAATGACACAATTTAATGAAATTAATTAATTTTGTAATAAATGTAAAAATATGTCCTTTTTTCTTCTTCTTATAATTGAGATAGAGAAAGTATCTTCTAAAGTTAATTCCTTTTTATCCGTCAAGTGAACTGAAAAAATAGATGATTTGATGATTTGATGGGACTTTTTTCAAAGTTGCAAAATTCAAATTTCTAACATGGGATACCTTATATATTGAGTGATACCAAATAAGAAAAATGGATTGTAATGTAACCAAAAGAAGAGAAGCAAATGAAGCATGAAAGGCAAGCCTAAATTTCTCTTCATCTGTAGTCAAGCCTTTTAAAGCTAACATTAGATGGTTCTATAATTTGTGTTGACATTAGACTGATAGTCCCAGTGCTTTGGTTTATAGTCAACATAGCATTAGTGTCATTACAAAAAATGAAGTTAGCCATATTTCTTGTTACGCCAATGTTATCTGTTTTCACCAGCTTTTTTTTTTTTTTTTAACTCAATTACTTTGTGCCGTTCATCTGGCAACCAATAGAACTAAACAACTGAACTATACCTTATGTGATTTGTTATTGAGTAGTTTATTTTTTGGCGTAGCATGATGAGCCGTTTTTACATGTTACAAATCCTAGCTCATCATTGTAGCTGTACTTGTGAGATCAGTAATTTCTGCAGTTATCTTGGGTTAGCAGTAAGTTTAGCACTTTAAAAAGCACCACCAAGCTGAAACTTTCCCTAAAAGTAAAGAGGATCCTATTCATTTCAATAGTAATAATTTCTACTAATAAGGAGCTGATGTATACAACTTAACATTCTATTTGGTCCTTGGGATGGAGGGGGCTACCACGTCCTAAAATTATTGAGAAATCATAAAGCAACTTGCCGATTATAAATCATTTTATAAGTGGTTGTTATACAATTCACTTAGCTAACTTACTTCTCATAAAGTGTTAGATATCTGACAGAGAAGAACCCTTTTAAAATTGTCTCATCCACTTGTTGTGTGGCCACGCCATCAGGATACAGGTTACACATAATTATTTGTTTAATAATGTCCCAGAAAAGAAAATTTTTGAAGCAACCGCTTATTCCGGAATCTATTAAAATCAGGTTGATTCCGCTTTATAGGTTTGGTAACAACCCTTCTTCATTACTAAAAAATTGGATATTTATCACAACGGGAAAGTGAGGCTTGAACTGAACATACCCCATAGTATGTTAAAATACAGGGTAAATTTGTAACTTATATAAGACTCAAAGCATCATTCAAAGCCAACTTATTGGGAAATCTCATTAAACTTTGTAACACCCCTAATTCCTTGAATTACACAAGAGGAAAACTTTGCTTGTTTTTCAACATCAGCAAATGGTTATTTCAGCTTTCCATCTTTCTCCTAGAGACATCTACCACCATAACCTGCATTTCTGAATAGTGCTTGCTTTATCTCTTCCTGGTTCATACAATTTCTCTGCTCTGCTACCTAAGACCATGAAAACAATAATTTATAAGAAGTAAATAACATGTTTGATCTCAAGCGTGTAAACAAATATTGAGGCCACTAAAATATGTTACAATTACAAACCTCTGAGCAAGATGCTTGCAATGAAAAATCATTGAAGCTGCTTATAACACACTGGTGAATCTCAAGGCCTAATGCTTCTAAGGTGTTCACTGTGGACAGTAGTAATCCTGGCTTTGTGGCACAGCAGATACTAATCCTTGTGTCCTGGTCTCTTCTCTCAACATCAAACTGCAAAAACATTACAACACATACATACATTTGTTCAGGAACTTGGCCTATGATTATGGATGAGGTTAGGGGTTTGACTGAGTGGTTAGAACTAAGCATACCTTGGGGGAATTTCTTACCATTACTTCATTTGGCTTTAGCTCCTTAGAAATGCCTAAGAGGTTTATCTGATTTGTTCCCTCCTCCATTTCTTCTTCTTGCAACTTATCTATCCTTTCTAGAAGCTCTTTCATGTAATCAATGGTGTCTCCAAGAATGGAGGTCCTGTCCATCTGTCAAAGTTTGTATTCTAATGTTAGTTCAAATTAAGGTTTATAGAACAAATCAAACAACAAATGCAACTGTTAGTATAAAAAAATAACAATCATGAAAAGATAACCTACTTGAGAAAGCCAATTTCATTTCCATTGATTGAGAATTCGTAAAAAGGAATTGACAAGGTAAGAATGAGGTAAAAAAGAAAAAAGTAAAACATGATATTATATCTTTTGAATCACCTTGCTAATCTTAGGGACTATTGACCTTAGCATGGAAAGACGGTCATTCAAACGCTTTCTTCTTCTTCTTTCTGCCATGAGATTCTTTGAGGGCTGCCCTTCTAGTTTCTTTGATTTGGGTTTTTTCTCCCCACACAAGCCCATGTTGAAGACTGGAATCTCTGTCACTTGTTCCTCAATTTTGCAGCCAATTTTTGCTTGTTCCAAGCTCTGGTTATCCCTTTCCAGAAAGCCAAACTCTTCATCCTCCAATGATGGGTTATCCTCTTGTGGCAAAAGTGGTGCTGACTCATCATTCCTGGTGTATGAAGAATCAAGCTCAGGCAATGTGAAGCCATCAACAAGAGGGTAGTCTGTTACACTTCCATAAGGGCATTCAAATTTGTGGTCTAGTGGAGTTGAAAATGCAGCAAATGAGGGATTCAAAGTAGCTAAACCTTGGTTCTCATCAAAAGAGTCAAAGCTCCAACCACTAGGGAGTAGTAACTCATTCAACCCAGTGGACAAAGCACTACTCCAAGTAGTGTCTTTTCTTGGAGCAAGTACCTCATCCAGAAAACCAAGTTGAGAAAGCTCCATCCTTGTGCTATCTCTCTCTCTCTCTCTCTCTCTCTCTCTGTCTCTCTATTCCTCTTCCCTAACTCTGGAAAAGAAGTGAATTGTGAAAAAAGCAAACAGGGAAGGCTTTGATAAGATGAAGTTGAAGCAAGTGGGGGGAGTTTGTTTAAATAATAATAGTGTAATACTAATAGCACCTATGATTACAGAATGTATTACAGTGAAAAGTCTCGTGAAATAGCACCTAGTGAATTAATGTCCTTTTCACCGAAATAATCACCCAGACAAAATTTGTATTTAATTTACCATTCCTTGAAAACTTTGACCCACAATTCTGTCTTTAACGAAAATGGGTGGAATTAGCATCATATAGATTGTCAGTACTTCTTCCATTTTTAATGTAACCCCCTCTCTCTCTTTCACGTTCAAAGAGAAAATAATGCATCTCTCCTTCCCATCATGGTTTTAGAGTTTAGACTCCACCCTATACACAATAGTCAAGTTTTCATTATTCTATACAATATAAAAAAAAGTAAAAAAAAAAAATATATATATATATATATATATATATATATATCTATGCTCTACTTAGGAAATAGGATTGTGACAATTTGGAACATTGTTCATTTTTCATTAACCACCATTCCATGCCGTTTTTTTTTTTAGTTTTTCCACGTTAATCAGTTTCCTTCCTTGCCAGCCTGTTTTATCTTCAATTATGGACAAGTGTCTATAATTAACAAGGGGCTATATTAAAAGTGGGCCAAGTATTAGCATTAGCATGCAAATACATTTTAAGGAATGAAATTTGTTGATTTGAGGCCCCTTTTTTTTGTTTTGTTTTGTTTTCATTTCTTTCATATACTTTATGTATCTTTAACCTGGAAAAGACTAATGAAAAACAGTGTATCTTTTCTTTTGCTACATTTAGTGGTTTCTTTAATCAGTTAATTTTTTTTTCAGTAACTAGATTAAGTATATGTATCCCCACCGGGTATAAATTTTTTTTTAAAAAAAATACATGGTTCCAATCATTAAGTCATTCTTCTATCACTGCACCGTAAAAGCTTATTTCAGGTTCAGCTGATAAAATTTCAAGGGTGGTACGGAAAATCTGGCCTTTTGAACGGTGTAGGTCCGGTGTATATACTAGTTTACAAGGCTCAGAAATTTCATCTTGAAAAAATAATCTTGAATTGCCAACAATTTTCACCCACTCCCGAGGCAGAGATGAAGTGTGTGATCACGTTGGTAGAACTACAAGTACTGCTACACTCTACTGAGCGACAATTTATACTTACAATAGCATGATGGGTCTGGATTTTGTGAAATCACCATACAGTTCAGTGTGAGAACATGGTCATGAGCAAAACCATGTCCACAAAATGATGAGCTTTTTATTTATAGTAATAAATTATTCATCTGTCCTTCCCTTGCAATAGTAATAATAAGTAATAAACCCAGTAATGTGCCAAAATATTAAACAGTGAGTGTTCGCGTGACCAAATTGATTTTTCAATCAGATGCTAATTAAATTAACTTGTTAACTAATTACTACTTTGCACGTTCATACCCACATTAGGTGACCAAATTGCATCCTCAATTAAATGACACCTATAGCCCAATTAGCCAATAAGCAAATTACACTTTCATATTTCACTAATACTACGTACATCTTAATTTATTTTGGGTCCAGGCTATTATGAACTATGTAGGTTGTCATATAAAGTTAAAATTGCTCATCTGTCAATATCAGCTAGGATGCACCAGAATTGTGACTAGGCCCCCCACTGATTGTTTATTGCGTAAATGCAATTGCAATTTTTTATTTTTTAATTTTGTGTATTTTGTTGGCTGTTAGAAAACAATAGTGGAAGAAGAACAAGGAGAATAGCTGATGAACATTAATTGATGAGCATTTAATGTGCACAGTGACCACATGCTTGACTGAAAGGCATTCATCAGTTCTGAATGTCTGGTATCACATTATGGACTCGTCCCTCTTAACACTCTGAATTGGTTTATGAGCACATTATTGTAAAGGTTCTTTTTCATTGAAAGATGTGAAGTCTATATATGCTTATGCTTATCTCATTTGTACGCTTATAATTGAGGTTTATTCTTTTTGTTATAACGAATGCATTATTGTATTGAAGTTGAAATTTTAAAAAATTAAAAATAAACTAATACTATAAATTATCCAAACTCTTGAGAATTTCACTTCAGATTTTTTCTTATAATGTTTAGATGGTTTATAGTTTATACTCATTGCATTGATTACGTACGCCAAGTGAAACTGTAAACAATTATGTGTAATACCTAAGGACAAGGCCAAGAGTTGTGTTTTGGACTTAATTTGGGAAAGATGTACCTCTAATTCAATTATGAGCACATTATCGTTTGCTTTGTTTTTTTCTGGGTTTCCCTCATCTTTTTCCTCATTGTACGATAAAAATTGTGTCTGCAAGCGTTTTTTTCTTTGTCATGAATGCTCCCGTGAAATTGAAATTTCAATGGCCATTTTTTAAATAAAAAAAGTATATATTTAACTATCATAATTTAATTGTTTGTATGCAAAGTTGTTAGTTGTTTATCAATTACCAGTGATTAGTTTGAGATTCCTTTCAAACAAGTCTAGATTCAAATGCTGTGTACGAAAAAATATATTAAAAGAGTTACTTTTACTATGTTACTTACTATGTTCTCAATTTAAACAAGATTTTTTTTAATAAAAGATATTTATAGTTCTATATTAAAAAAAATAGTTAATTCAGTTATAGAAACGAGAATCAAAATTTAAATAATTTGTCCAAGCTTTTACAGTGTTCGTAGAAAGATCTTGAGATTTATTTTCAGCGTGAAAAAGAGTTCGCTTGTTTAACATTTTGGTGAGGGTGCATGGTACCCGGTATGAGAGTATGAACATGTTTGATTTTCAATCTAATTTATTGTACATAATTTTTTAAGACCAAAATGGTCCACTACAAACTGAAGTCAAAAGAAAAGGTGGAAATATTTTTGCAAATTTTATTTTATCACCAACTTCTGTTAAATGGATATTCAAACATGTAGTAAGTTTGCATGCTTTGTAAACACGAAATGTGAATGAATTTACATGATTACTAGTATTTTAGTATCTACATATTACATTGAGTAAATATTTTATTTTATATAATTAAAATTTATATTTGACAATATATTTAAATATTTAAATTATATAATAACTAA
The DNA here is from genome assembly GCA_007407185.1 of Glycine tomentella. Classification (NCBI taxonomy): domain Eukaryota; kingdom Viridiplantae; phylum Streptophyta; class Magnoliopsida; order Fabales; family Fabaceae; genus Glycine; species Glycine tomentella. Next base: position 1,437,550 of record PYAF01001118.1, on the reverse strand, counting down.
AACAATAATAAATATATTTTTGAATAGATTTTTAGTTTATGATGAACAATATATCGTAATATATTGCTATTTTTAATTTAAATAATTTTTAAAAAATATTAAAATTTAAATTAGAACAAAAAGATATTAAAAATGATAGATTAAAAGACAGTCAGAAATTTATTAATTTAGAATCCTAGGTCAGTGGAAAAAAAGAAACTAACTAATATTAGCTACTTTTAAAAGAAAACATAAAATTTCACTTTCAAACCACATGCTTGAAGGGAAGTGAGAAATTGGACTGTAGATGGTTCAAATATAATAAACTAGAGTATTTATTTGTTAATTTTATCAAAGTCCGATGGTGCATGTGACAACCTGAATTATACATTGGCCCATCAATTAATGTTGAAAGAGATAAGAAAATAAATTAAACTTTTTAGTTCAGTTGATATTAAAAGTTATAAATGGTTTCTTAAGTAATATATTTTATAACATGCTTATCCTTTTTGAAACATGGATTGATTTTTTAAAATTTTTGGGGCATGATTTTAAACTTTTTTGTTGATTTACTGTCTCATTAAATTCACTTACACAAAAATTATGAAACTGAATTAATGTTAGAAACAATAATTATGAGGTGTGAACAAGATAAAAATTGCATAAAAATAAGTCTTTCGAGTAACTTTTTAGTTGATTTTAGAGATTTTTTTTTTGTTTTTTAGTTGCTCGGAGGATATTTTGGAAGATTTAGAGAGTAAGAGTGAAACAGACAAATAGAGAAAATAAATAAAGGAAGAGAAAAAATGATCAACTAAGAAATATGTAATGATTTAAAAAAAAATAGCTTAATGATTATTCACTGAGATAATGAAAAAAAATAATTTTAAAGTCAATAAATATACACGATAATTTATAAAACTATTTTAAAATATGTATTATTTTTTTCCTCAAAAAAAAATTACAAGTGTCATTAAAAAAATAGATATATAAATATAATAAAGCTTTTTCATTCTCACTTTCTTGATGGAGAGGGAAGGACAAAAACTGTTCTCGCCCTGTCCTATATCTTATGCTCAATTAATGTAATGGAATGCCGATGCTTTGTTACAGCCATATATGCATAAGGGAATCTGTTTCTTTGAACTCCAAGTCAATAAATTAAATGGTTGAAACTAAAATTTGTTCATTCCAAAACGTATATTCCCTTTCCCTCAACCCCTCCAATACTCTCACAAACCTTCTAGGCTATGAAGTAGTGAATAGATAACGAAAATAGTCCGTGGCTATATCCTCTCGATCAAATTCGAATTATGCCACATGCAATTGGCATCTTCATTATTTTTTTCTTCCTTATTCTTCTTTAATTTGGCCTTGCCAATGCCCTAACGTGAAAGAACGTTGTATTCGTGAATCGTATCACCCTCTTTTTTCGACCTAATTAATTCTTACTATTGGTGCCACATTATTTTTCATTATTCAATAATTCTTTCAGCTCTAACCTTGCATGTTTTGGTGTATTAGTTTGCTCCCCATTTGTCACCACACGAGACAGGTTATGAATCTGCTGTCGCTTTTACTTCTTTATCTTCGTAACATTACCAAAATTCGTATCTGATGTCGCTTTTGCTGAATTTCCTTCTTGACATTACAGAAAATGGGTCTATTTCTACTCTTGCAGCATCTGTTGATCAATATTCCATATTTGATCAATTTGCTTTGCAGTTGCAGCATATCATTAACGTTTTTATTTATTTATTATCAGAATGCATTAAATATTTACTGTATCAAAAATAAAGAAATAATAACGTTACTTTAAGTATGATCTGTGATGGTAGGTTTATTTGTCAAAATTAATTTATAAATTAGCTAAAAGATGATGAGTTAAAAATTAAGAACTGAAAAGGTAAAAACTTATAAATTATATGATTAAATTGAGAGCATTTGATGAGATAATCTAATAAGTTAACTAATAAATATAAAATGACAAAAAATTAATGTAAGTATTTTGATTATCACTATATATATATATATATATATATATATATATATATATATATATATATATAATTTTGAATAACTTATCATCTTTTAAATCCCTAACTATTTAAGGGATTTGAGCCTATCATCACCCTTCAAACCAAACCGCACTGCTTGATTAGAAAGATTATATATCATTAGCAACTGATATAAAACTCGCGGATACACTTTATCTCTTACGACAATTTTTTAAATTTGCTAATTAAAAATACCTCGTGTAAAAAAAGCTACAACTTTATGCTGTATTTTTTAAAAAAAAATATTCATGTCTTTCAGCAAATGATTAAAGAAAAATAAAAAGCTAAATCATGTGAAAAAAGTGGGGAAAAAATGAAAGAAAGAAACTAATAATTACGGATTGTTCGATAGCTTTAGCCTTTAAACAAATTTTAAGCGTGCTTGATCTCAATAATTGAGATGTTAAATCTCATATTAGATCTGATTGATGACAAAAGTTAGATAAATGAATTTTGTTGAGGACGAGAGGAGATGGCTCAAAGAAGATGATGCTGATGGAAATAGTAATGGACGTGACCTCAGTGTTGTGAAAAGGGAAGTGTGGGGATCCATTGCATACGTATATAGTTTTGTTGAGTTCACAATTCACATAAGAAAGACACAAATCACACAAATGAACAGGTTCTCAGGTAGCGCCCACAATATTGAATATCCCCTTCAAAACCGCCAAAATTTGTCCATTTCCTATGATATTTGGCCCCACTCTCGTTTTTGCAGATCAATGTACGCTACTCTTTAGACACGTCTTCTACTTTTTGCACGCAGGATGTTCTCCATGTTTTTTTGTTTATTTTATTTATCAAATACTCAACGTACAAGAGAGAGATGAAATCATTAATCATTAGAAATTTATATTACTCCGTTGCTTAGTGCTTACAGCATTTTCACATGGATAAAATATATATTACTAACGCTCCTGTCTTTCCATATAAGTCATTTACTTACAGAGTTGCCAATGGACCCAGATGTTATGGATATTAATAAAAATTATCTGCAGTGGGTATGATATTTACTTATTTATTGAGTTTGAGTATAAACAATGTTTTTTACAATTAAAATTAACTAATATACATATGCTGCATGCATTATCTATTTTTACATAAGTTATCAAAATGGTGTGACAGAGAGTTGGTAAATAATTTTGTATGTATATAATTAGAGGTTTGATTATTACAAATAGATATCATTAATATCTCAAGAAATTAATTAATTATCGAGTCTTGATCAGAAATATCCTAAATTCACTATAAAAAGTTATGTATTTCTTTAGAAGTTAAAATGCACAAGATATTGTTAATTTGTAAATTGTCTTAATCAATCTCACAAAATATCAAACATTTAAACGGTGAAGGGTAGTTTTGTTCCATATATTAGCTATGAAACACGGATACATGCTTAAATTTTTTTTCACCGTATCGGACACGCATCCGATACAGATTCATCGCCGACACGTGAAATCGCGTATCGAAGTGATGAAGGAATTTTTGCTCACCTCAGAACTTCATTTCTCGTTTCGCTCCGTCGCCGCTCACCTTAGATCGCAAGTCATGGAACGACGTCGCTTCCCTGCGCTCCCCCCTCCTCGAGCTTGACAACCAGACACCACCTCACCGCCCCGTTGCACGCCGTCGCTTCCTAGCCGCACTCGCCCAGTCGCCCGCCCCCCTGCACGCCGTCGCACACCACTCACCGTCGTCGCACCCCGAGCGCCGTCATCTTCTCTGTGAACCCGAACCAGCCATATCGCAACGCCGTCACCTTCTCTGCGAACCCGAAACAGCCACACCGCAAAAGGTGAGATTTTTATATATCATTTTTTTTATCATTTTAAAGCATTTGTATTACCCAAAACAGCCAAACCTTCTCTGCTAAGGATTTGTATTACCCAAAGCATTTTGAAGCAGCAAACCTGAGCCTGTCCATTGTTTATTTAATATATTTATTAATTACAAAACAAATATTTTTATTAATTACATATTTGTATTAATTTCATATTTGTTATTAGCATCACTCCAGATCCACACATTAGTTGAGGAATTTATTAATTTTATATGGATAATCTATTACTTGTGCTTGTAATTTTCCTTTAATTGTATTTTATTAATATGAAATACACTCTCTATAAAAAAAAATTTAATACCAAGACGTATCGAGAACGTATCGGAATTCGAAGTCACGTATCGAGAACGTATCGAAGATGCCATATCGGTATCGGTGCTTCATAGTATATTAGCAGCAGTACGAATTAGTGTTAAAGGAAGGAAGATTTCTGTTGGGTTTCCATGCGCAAGATATCATGTCACGGAGGCTAATTAAGTAGCTGTTGCAGTGTTGTTGCCTGTTGAGGATGGAAGCTCTGCAGCTTAAACGTCAGAGCTCGTACGCGCGTTTGCTATTGTATCTTAGCTTCTCAGATGAATAGTGGGGTATCAAAAACTGATATCATGGTCATGGTTGTTGCAATTGCCAATTGGTGAGAGTGAGATCGACACTCTTATGATGGGTCCTATCCCTATCCTCTCCTTCACCACATGAGAACGAGACCAATCCTAGCAATAAGAGCATTGTCACTTCCAAATAATGAGGGCAAAAAGTGCCATAAAAAGACGAGAATTTTAACTAACATTGCAGTAGCTAGGGAACACTCCTGCTCCTTCCAGGTGATCGTGATCATCCCCTCATCATCTTCATTCCTGTTCACTTTCAAACATTTTTTGGTCCAAATCATCAACCCCACTTTATTTTTATTTTTTTTTCACCAATAAGGTTTTTAATTTGTTTAATTTAGTTGAACAAACCAGTTATGTACGTATCTGTATTTAATTTGTAGAATATGATGTAATTGAAAGGAGCTTCAAGTTTCATCATATATTCCTAGACATGCAATATTAATTGCCTTCTCTTGATATCCTTTCTTTGATATGAGGTAAAATAACAGTGCTCAATTAAGACATGGAATGGGAAACAGAATAGGAGTACTACTTGATAATAACAATAATAATAATAAAAAAAAAAAATCTGAGATATGCAATGCAGCAGAATAAAAACATTTGGGGTCAATAATGGTTGGTTGTATAGTCTATAATCTGATATACTAACAACAAACAGATGTGAACAAGTGTTGTCTATTCAATTTTGCTAAGCAGAATTTGCGGACTGGGCAAAGTTACGAGGTCTTGCCTGGTCGGTCTGCAACTATAATGCATCTATGAGAGTATGTATGGTCGGTAAAGTATCTCTTCATTGTGTCTAAAAATGAAGTATTCAATTTATAGTTTGAGAAATTATTATACTTGATGATTCTTTTCACAACAAAAAGAAATGTTATAAAATAATTAATGTGATGGAGACATGCCTAGAAAAAATATCATTATAAAACCAACAAAATAATAATAATAATATTGTGGAAAATATTATATAATCCTTATAGTCAGCTTAATGACAAAGGATTTGAGTAATTATACAAGATTTCATATTCAAACATTATTGTCACTGTTGTGTATTAACTTTAATATATATAAGATATCCAGTTAAAGAAATATAACTTATTATAAGTTGATTCAACTGTATGCATGAATATTGTAAAATTCTATTGATAAAAAAGATTATACAAATAGTTTAACTTATAATTTTATACAGTAGAGTAGTAAAACCTAGAATGGATTCCAGTTATAAAATTATAAAAGTTTTATTTTTTAATAGTGGGGTTTGAGATACATGCATTACAATTACAAACTATGTCTCGAACAAAATTGACTAAAAAAAAATACATGTAAATAAAATTATAGAAACTCTTATAAAATTGTTCACTTTAATGAAAACAAAATTCTCATCAGGATTTTTTTGCTATGGTCCAGCATCATCCACAGCGCTTTTATCCCTACACTCAATCATGACACTTTGGAAGATGAAATCATAACTCTGAATGTAGTTCTAAAGTCGATAAAAAAAAAGTGTTATATTTCATATTCAATTATCTTATTAAAATAAATAATAAGATGATGAAAATTAACTTCGGTGATGATTTTGAAAGATGGAGATAAAGGGAGAATTGTCCCTAGAATGTTTGTTCATAGTTGCTCATTATTAATCAGAGATACGTTAACTATAAAAAAAGTATAGAACATTTCAGTTTTTTATGGGAGGAAATTACAGTTTCTAAAATTCGAAAGTATAATATAACTGTTTCTTAAAGGGAGAAAAGTGTATTTTATTTTATTTTAACATTTTATTACTTAATTATTCATCTAAATTCATACATTCCAAATATTAGAAGGCCATCAGCCCATATATTAATGACTTCAAAGGGCCGGAAATTTTTAAAAATTTAAGAATCAAATGTAAGTAAATTACTTTTGGAGAATTAAAATTAATAGGAGTAAATATTTAAAGGTCTAAAATTATATTTAAAACTTTCAAATAATCTAAATAATTTAAAAAATTATTTAATGCATTTACTCTATATAGTCATCAATCTATGGATACACAATAGTAACTCTAATAGTAAATGGATAAATTTAATAGTAGTACCTTAGAACATCTCTAATGGGAGATCTTTATTTGGGTTCTTTAATTAATTTTTTGTGGTTCCTGTAATCTTTTTTGTGATCTTCATAATGTCATGCTACTTTTAAGGAATTCATCCAATATTTTACTCCAATGCAAAAAATCACAAGAAACTCAAAAAAATTCACATATTTATATTTTTTTAATAAAACTTGACATTTTTCAATTTTTATAAATACCAATAAAAAATATGAATAATTAAAGAAAAATGAAATATAAATTGAAATAAATAAAACGAAATGTGTAACAATATAAAATAAAATTTTACATAATAATAGATAATTAAACACAAAAATATCGGATAAAAAACATAGACCTCGATAAAAAAATATTATATAAAAATTTTAATATAACATACAACCAGGACATACATTGTTAAGAACTTCATACAAAATAAAATCATATTGACTAATTCGAAAATAAGGACTAAAACTTTTAATTGAACAATTTTTCCTAATATGGTCACAATATTTTTCGTGGTCTTGACGTTGTTGTTCTGACATGTTGGATGTATCCTTCATGAGGATTTCATACGCCATGCGCCTTTCCTGATCTTGCATACGCATTTCTTGTGCCTCCATTAACTGAATAAGTTTTGCGGTGTTTGCATTTTTCTTATTCATTATACTTTCTATGCCAAATAAATCGACAGTATTATAAGCTTTTTTCCTTTACTTTTTTCCTTTTGCTACTTTTTTTCCAATTGGATGAGACATTGGCGATGGCGTATCATATTATTCGGCTTCAATGGATGTCTCTATGTTAGAAGATGACAAATAATTTCCACCAGTAGAAACCTTTGTTCTTTTTGAACAATTTGACATAAATTCTGCATCGAATTTTGGTTGATCTTTCAACAACAACCAAACATGCTCAACCTCAAATTTTTTACATGTATCTTGCGAGTAAATCAAATGAGTATTAGTCATACAATCTTTCTCTGAACTTCCACTTCTCCTATGTTTATCTGCTTGTCTGTAGCACCCATTAAACTTTTGAACTGCAGGGTGGACCCCTTCCATCGAGATTTCAATTGAGTCGAGCTTCTTTCACAAAATAACTTGTTTTCATGCACATCGTCATTGTTGTACGCATTTTTAATCCTTGCCCAATATTGTTTTGGTCGACACCGATTATTGAATCCTTTGACACATTGAGTCATGATCGGACGGGAATCACATCTTTTGTAACTGAGAATGCTATATGAGTTTTTTTTCACTATCATTGTGGTCGACCTTGTCTAGTTGAATATTGTCTACACCAATTGTTGATTCAACTTCATTGATAGGGGTGAAATATTGGATAAAGAAGATCTATAACACGTGTTTGGGTTGGTAGGGGGTGAAGGTTGACTACAAAATTGTGAATTTTGAGAACTATCACCGGTAGATGACTCTACATTAGATGAAGAATGCATATACTACATGTGTGGGGATGATGGATACATGATATACTGAGGTGGATTTTGAGAATTTTCATTGGTAGGGGATGGTTGAGGATACATAACATATTGTGGTAGATGTGATGGATTTTGAGAATTTTCACTGGTAGGGGTGGTTGATTTTGCAAATAATTGTAAACACTTTGATAATTGTACTGATTGAGATTCATTTTAGAGAAAATAAAAAAGATTGAGGATAGATAGGAACAAAAAAAATTACAAGTGTGAATTTTGTGTGAAGAAACTTAACAAATCACCCAAATTTATAAAGAAAGCATTCCAACGATTATTTTTGTAAAACAACTATTTTCTTACCGTCAACCTATTAAAAAAAGCAATTGTCTAAACGTTTAATTTTTTGACCCAACGACTATTTTGTTTAGATGACAATCAAGAAGTTATGAAAGTACTTTTTTTTTTTCATTTATTGACCCAACGACTATTTTCTTTGTGACATGATATATGTATTGACCCAACAATTGTCTAAACGTTCACCATTTTTTATGTTCAATTTCAGAGTATTTTCATTTATTAGCATTTGTTTTAATTTCCCACTCTCCACCCAACAATTATTTTGTTTCATTTATTAGCATTTTTTTTTTATTTCACTCCTCACTTCCCACCCACGCAAAGCTTCATTTCTTCTCACGAGTCACAATGGACTCTTCACCTACTCCTCTCTCTTTTCCACTCAAACTGCGTTCCATTTTTTCTATCTCTAGAACCCTAGTCCAAGCATTCTATTTTTTCTTTCTCTCTTCTCCACCCACACAATGCTTTCTCTCCCGTCCACACTTGCCCAGCTTCCTTGCGCCATGCCGTCACTGTTGGATATGGCTCAGCTTTCGCAGTCAGATGACAACCCTTCTTGTTGGCGGGGTCAGCAGAAAGCCAACTGGGGTCCCGCTTGCCCAGCTTCCTTGCGCCATGTCGTCACTGTTGGATATGGCTCAGCTTTCGCAGTCAGATGACAACCCTTCTTGTTGGCGGGGTCAGCAGAAAGCCAACTGGGGTCCGGGGGGCAGCGCCCCCAGGCCCGTAGAGGCTAGGTACTGTTGTGGGCCTCTGATTATTTGTAATATTTTACTTTTTATTAGTAGTTTGGGCTAGGGCCCATGAATAGCTACTGTTAGGGTTTCTTTTAATCCTATTTATATTCCCCTTGTAAACCGAGTGACTTGTAACGAGTGGCGGTGAGGAGATTATAGTACAGACAAGCTGGACGTAGCCTACATTGAGTGAATCAGGGTAAATTATTGTGTCATATCTCTCTTCCCTATACTCTTTTCTGTTTTACGTTTTGTGTGTGTGATTGTCGATTTCCAACAGTCACCGCCGCAGAGCTTCCTAAAAGTGAAAGAATATATTAAAACTTACATAATTAATGTATTTCTGTTATGATTCCTATTACACATTTAATGCAATTTATTATTTTTGTTTTTTTAAATTTCTTAATTAGTGTCTTAACTCTTAAGAACATTTATCAACACTCTCCTTCTGATTTTGCAAAGGTTTAGCTGAAAAGATTTTGGAATGTTTGTTTTATGGATTATTTAGTTATTCTTGGAAATATAGGGTTGGAAAAAATTATTTCACACTTGTTACGAGATAATAAAAATCAATCCTAAGTATATTTTATTTTTAGAAAATATATAATTTTACGTTTTACCAATATTTAGTCCCAATATAGGAAGCTATGAACAATTATTTCCATGAGATAGAATATCTCTTCATGAGCAAAAATTCATATATATTTAATTTACTGTCAATTTATTTTTACATTTTACCATAATTTTTTCTTTCCCTCCAATGCTCCTTTATTAATAGGAAATTCTTACTCGTCTTTCAATTATGGTAATCGTCGAACACATGGGAAGGAATGAGGGGTGTAAGTGTGTAACAAGAATTTTTATAATAAGGATATTTTAGTCATTATATATTCTAAAGAAAAATAACTCAACAAGATACATTTTTTAATTATTCCTGGGAATAAAACAAATAATCCCAACTAAATTTAACAGTTAATTGAACATATTTTTAAATAATTTTTTAATAATACTTGAAAATAAAATTCTTGTGTTATATTTCGAGAAAAAAATATTCATGGGACTAAAAAATGTATGCGTGAAAAAGATGTCCCCTTAGGATTTTGTTGAGATATAAAATTTGCGAAAAAAATTATCTATTGATTTTTTTTATCATTGCTTTTAAGATAAAAGATCATAATTACTCGTTTAAAATACTCTTTCCATTTCTTTTTAATTGTCAGATTTTTGGAGAATTTTTGTTTCAATATATTTGTATGTCGCTTGCAAAGTTCAATAGCATATTTTTTTATTCAAAGAATTAGAACTAAAAGATTTATAATAATTTACAGATCATATTCAATTAATTGAGTTAAATCGTTTGACAGTTCAAGTTTGTATTAATTAATTTTTTTATCAATTATACATTTAATTATCTTTTTATCTTTAATTAATTTACACGTGTATTTATAATGAAGTGGAAAATAAATAAGGGAAATAAAAAACTGCACTACTATTTTATTATAATAAAAAATTATTATAATTTTTAGTTTCTACATAAATAACTTTGAAAAACAAATAAAAAGAAACGGAGGAGGTAGTAAATGAAAAAATTTCAGTACGAACTTTGATGTCTTTTTTTATAGTATATTTTAAGGAAAATGTTAAAAGTTACGAAAATATTTTCGTCAAAAGCACACGAACTTGTATTCAATGAAATACCATCTTTCATTTTCTTAATTATTTAAGAGGAGTGTTATATGGTACGAAGGACTTATGTACGAAAAGCACGAAACAATTTATGATAAAAATAATAAATTAAAATGTTAAAAACAAACATAAAAAGCCAAATGATTTATTTGGTTTTTTATTTTATTTTATTTTGGTTTAATTTAATTTTTTATCTTTTAAAAATTTTAATTTGATCTTTTATTTTATTTTATTTAGTTTAATTCAATCTTTATTTTTTAAAATTATTTTAATTATTTATTTATTTTTTATTTAATTTAAGCATTCTTTATCCATTTAAGATTGATATTATTAATTAAGAATATATTTTTTTTTAAATGAAGTGGATGGGAAGGGGGAGAACATTGAATAAAAAAATTATTTTTAAATGATCAATGAAAAAAAGTATTGAAATAGCTCTTCAATTGGAATTGTAATAGCTAAAAAAAAGATGAAGAAAAAACATAAACTAAGATGAAGAATAACATGAAAAGAAAGATAAGAGAGAAACCACGTCAATGGTGATTAAAGTACGAAATTATATTCGTACTATAAAGCATTTCTCATTATTTAATTAGTATTTGTTTTAGGGAAGAAAAAAAACTCAACCGTTCAATGTTACGTTGGTGCTATTCGTGCAGCAGCACTCATAATTTAAAAGTTGAATTGATTCTGGAGAAGAAGAAAAGTGACATTTCAATTTTCAAGTTCCGATGGAAATCATAGAAAGTAACTATAATGACATCAACACTTGGGCAGTGAGCCGGTGCTGCTGACGATTGTACTAAAACTCTACTCTCTAGCTCGTTACGCCTACTATTCTGAAAATGTTCCTCGTCATGGTTGATCGATAAAGATTAAGAAATTAGTTTAATTAATACTACTACTAAATTTTGCACTATTTTAACTAATAACATTCTTTAATGTCTTTTTATTTTGTTGTTTAGTTATTACACATTTTTTTTAACTTCCACTATGCTAACTAGTGGACCAAAAAGGCATCCAATTATGGGGAAAATAGTGAGATGTGGAAAATCAATTTCTTACATAGTTTTTGTTAGTTATGTGCAGACAATTGAATATATCCGTGATTATTATGGCTAAAATAGGCAACAAAAGAATGTTAAAATTAAATGGAGTATATATTTTAATCATTTCATTAATAATAAAAATAATTGATTTTTGAAAGTTAATGATTTTTTTAGAAGGTTGATGATCTTTTCTATCCTTGTAATGTAATAGCGTGTTTCAAAATTCAAACCATGAGTAATATATATGTTTTTAAATAACGAACATTATTATTAATTCCGTTACCAATATATTAGAAATTTATATTTTAAAAATGGGGATTGGAGCAGCATATTTTTAAAAAATAATTCTCAACAATTGACGAAAGAACATGTAGCAAAATATAAATAACCAAAGAAAATAATCAAAAGTTTAAAACTTTTATTATTCCTTCAGTCTCATTATAATTATTATCTTAGATTGTTTTTATTCAGATTAAGAAAAACAAATAAATAATAACATTTTTATAAATCCTTAGTTCATTTTTTATTTTTGTAGTTCATGTTATTAATATTATAAAATATATAAGTGGGAAAAAATAATTAATATTACATACAAAATTAAAATAGCAATTATTTTAAAATAAATTTTTAGTTATTACATGACAATTATTATAGGAATATTACATTAAAAAAACAATTATTGTGAGATAAATTCTCCTTTATTACATGACAACTAATCTATGCTATCAATCACGCGGGTTAATTAGACTTGAGTAACTCACTACTTACAACTTTTAATTAAGAGCACGCCGTAAGTGATTGCAACATGAAACAATGAGGGAAATAATAAAAAGTAATACACACTTATTAATATTTCATCTGAATTCATGTATGAATATGAATAACTAATTTTATACTAGAAAATTAGTTGATATTATTTAATTTTATCAATCTGAAATAAAAATAGGATTATTTTTAAAAATGTTTTATTAAAACTTGATATCATAAATAAATAAATAAATTTAAAAAACAGAACTAAAATTAAATAAATAGTATTTTAAGAATAATAATATTAAATATGATAAAATTAATTAAATTTATTTATATTTAAATTTAACATATAATTTTTTTCATATATATATATATATAAGTTTAGAGAAAATATATGTTATCAATCATACAAGTAAGATTTTCATAAACCAGATTATTCACAACTTTTAATTAAAGCAAACACAAGTGATTGCAACTTGAAAGTTGAAACACTGAAATTCATGGCTACAATGATGAGAAAATAATCCAAAACAATGTATACTTGCAAGCAATCATAAATCTTACATGTAAGTAAAATAAAAAGTTGAAATAAGGCATGGTAGAAAATTAAAGTAAGCTGCATTGATTTACCGAAAAAGAGTAAGCGCATTAAATGGAAATTGGCAATTACTATAATGAAATGTCAGTGATAGTATGAGAGGTATATATCACATGAAAAGGCTATCTTGCTAGCTAATGATGAGAGTAATATATGATTAATTTCTATACATAATATCAACATATTGAGGTGCCTTCTAAACCAAAAAGGGAGGTAGAGTTGAAGAACTCGGCATTTAATTAATTAATAGAAGGCAAGGCTAAACATATGTATTTACTGAACTTTATAAAAGTCCATATGCTACCACTATTCTTTTCCACCTAACTAGTGTAGTTCCTGTTTGTGTGGAAAATGAATTGAATCAAAGAGCTGAATACCGAACACTAGACCCTGTTGAAAATGCTCCTAAAACCAGGTAATAATCATGCCTAACTAATGATTGCATCCCACTTGCTTGGATTTATTTAGGACTTTAATGCTGATCAAGCAAAATGCATGGCTTCTCAGTTATATACAGACATTGACTTTGCTTATACCTCAACTGAGATCTTGTATTTAGCTATCATTTCCATTTGTTTTCTTTGCTACATGGAGATATTACAATCTCCTATCATTGTCGGTATCCATTGATACTTATGGTTTTGAAACTTTATAGGCTTCTGGCTACTAATGAAAACATAGCTTCATGTGGAGACATGTCCAAGCCTCCAACTATTTACATCCCTACTCGCTTTATATCACATCGAATTGAAACTTCTATCTATGTCCTTTTATACTTCTCTTTCACCTGTCACTAATTTACCAAATCAAACCTAGACATCATTGCTGTAAGCTTTGTCAACACTCACATGCCGGATTATTTTCAACAGAATTTGTGTAAAATGAGATGATCCATTAACTAAATTCCAAAAATGTGATGGTGATCATTAGATTCCCGCAACTTACTTGCATTTGCATCAACAAATATGTGCAGTCGTAAATTCTGTTTACAGTCATAAATTCATACATGAGGTGAATTAGGTCACAGGTGAAATTGATTAGTTAACATTTTCATTTTTTTTAATCTATGGACCATAGTTTCAATTGATTCAGCAGCAGTCATAAATATAAGACTATCAAGTGTGTATAAAATTCATATCCACATTAGATTTATGCTTTCTTTTAATAAATCGTTATCACTTATATCAATTATTGTTGTTACAATTATATTTATGATTTGATCAATAATTAAATTTTTAAGGTTTATAAATTATAATAATGCGACAGATAATGAGAGATGTGATCTAGGCTTTCTCATCTTAATTAATTGAAGTTTTGTCTTTGACTCAATTCTATTTTGTTATTTCGGCTTCTTGAAGAACCAGTTATAGGGTTATCCATCGATTGGCACAAAATTTGTTTCTTCTGGCTCTTGATCAGATTGGTCAGGGGAGCATCAAACTATAAACTATATGAAATTGAAATATTCCTGGACAAACGCTAAAGAACCTTGCTGGAAGCATCCAAATAAGACAGGGGCCACCCAAATCAAAACTTTATTCATGAATTTTCCTTACTGGATTGACGTTAATTTTGGAACAGAAATTATAGTTTTAGAAACTAGAATAATGGGGTGGTTTGGTTTCCATTTGTAGAGGCTTTGTTTTTTCTTTTGATGTGGGGAGAATATATACATTCCAACTTCATCCTAATACCTTATTCATATATTCAACATGTTTGTATAGATTTTAGAGGGAACAAATCATGGATTGAGACAAAGGTTTCTTGTTTTAGTGGAAGCAGATTTTCTATTTTTCTTTCAAGACAAATCTAAGCTCAACGTTATTTATTAAGGATGGCGCATGTGATTTGTATGGGCCTATTAACCACTCTTATAGTTGGGCCACCAAATTATCCATGCTGATGATCAGAGTTGAATTTGCTCATGAAATAACTATTTTTGTTACCATTTTCAAAAATGATAGGGAATAGTCAAAATTACTCTTCTCCCCTTATTTCTACCCCTTCATTTCCCTCTTCAACTCTCTCTTTTCTCTTCCCCCACTCCCAAACCACCCACCCTTTCCCCTTCCCTCTTCTTCTCTCACTACCACTCTCCCTCTCCTACTCTCTCTCTCTCTCTCTCCAAGTACTCCTCCTCCCTCTCACACGTTGCAAGGTAAGCACTTTTTTTTTGTTTTTTTTTTTGCACAACGAAAATATAATTTCGTTGTGTTTTTGAACCCAGAATACAATGAAATCATATATCCATTGTGTTTTTATCTCAAAAATACACAATGAAATACGATTCCATTGTGTTATGGGTTAAAAAACACAATGAAATCGCACTTCCATTGTGTATTTTTTCAAAGAAGAAAAGCCCACAATGGAAGTACGATTTTGTTATGTTCATTTTTTAGTTTTGTAAGAATCGACAATAGAAGTGAAATTTCGTTGTGTTATTCATCAAATAACACAACATAATCATATATCCATTGTGTTTTTTTTTTGTTTTAAAATTATTTAAGTTAGTGTTTAGTTTAATTTTTTAATTAATATTTCATTGTTTTTTTAGATGGTTCGCACGGAACATACTATATTTGCCTTAGATCCTGAGGCACAAAGGCGACGTGTGACTGCATCAACACGTCGTAATGGATAGTTGGCTCGACAACATCAATCATAGGTAAAGCCACAACTAAAGGCACATGCATAGGCATAACTACATCCACAACCACTAATGATACCGCCTGATGACATTATCATTGAACCTCCATTTGGAGGAGCCCTTATGGATTTGACTTTGCTTCGGTCGTATAAGAACCATGTAGCTGGCCATGTATGATGCACGATACATGACCACGAATAAAGACGTAATCAACACCTTTTTATCGAGAGATGACATAGTGAGACCACCTCCTTCCACCTTCCACCTTCCACCTTCCAGTTAGAGAGATGTCCATCACCACCGGCGGAGCTATGTTAAGCCCAGGCTTAATTTTAAAAATTCATAACTAAATATTTTTTTAGAATTTTTTTAAGTAAAATTATATATTTTTGTATTTTATTTTTTTATATTTATATATTTGAACCCCCTTATTTCAATTTGTATAATTTATCCTCACTGATTCATGGTCCTGGTCCCTCACTTAGAAAAATTATATATAATTATCTAATATTTTTATATTTTTTCTCCCCTAATTTTATATATTTGAACGCATTACTCTCATATTTTTATATTTTCATATTTTATACTTTTTAATTTTATATATTTGAACCCACTATTCTTAATTTTTATTTAAATATTTAACTTAAAAATTCAATTTTTATTTTTTTAAATAAATTGCCCCCACTGACCCAGGGTCCTAGATCCGCCACTGACCATCACTCTCAATGATGTTACATGTCTGTTACATCTTCCTATCACCTATCGTTTCATTGATCACATAGACACAAGCTACATCAGGCCAGAGATTAGAGGTATATTGACGTTAGAGCTTGACATTATGACGGATCAGGAGGCAGATGCTACGACGTCATTAGGCAACAAGGTGGCTCTGAGTTGGTTAGAGAGCCTTATCACACCTATGTTGCTAGTGAGTCAAACGTTTGGGCTAGCAAAGCGTATTAGTTGCTTTTGCTCGGCAATACCATATTTGTCAAGAAGAGCTTGACGCATGTACACATTTGCTACCTACAATACCTTGGTGGACTTGCACTCCATACTACTTGCCTTTGTATTACACGCATTCACATCCATACATGATTTTGCCACAAGAGGGAGAGTCACCATATAGTCATGTATATATTCCACCTCAACCTTAGCCTTAGCTACAACCTGGTGGTGGTCAGATGCCAGATTATGTACTAGGTGTTGTTTACTCCTGTTAGGTAATGCAAACAATATTTTCATCATTTTGTTTTATTTTTTTAATGAAAAAATAATTACTAATTGTATTGTTAAATATTTATGTAGGATCGATTCCAGATGGTGTCAACATCCACGCATGCCTATACGACATGAGAGTTGTACCTGAAGGCACAAATAGTCATCAGGTCATACAACAATATCTGTTGATAGCACTGATGGCACAAAAGGGTCTTGCATTTGGATGTAGCTCCACTAAGGAGCGACTGTCGTCAATCATGTTTCATGGAAGATTTTGTCATTATCATTCTCAATAATTACTAATTTCTAATTTTGTTTGGTATTCATGAAATACAAATTTTCATTCTTGTCTTGATTTTTGTGAGAATGAAGATGTCTTAATCATACCAAATGTAAATTCCTTATTTATAATTGCTTGAAGTAATAGCATTGTTGAGTCATATATGTAAGTATGATTATAAATTATTATCAAAACTTGTGGCGTGTCTTTATTTTAAGAGAACCATATCCATCCACCTTAACTTTTTAATCGAAGCGAGAATGACTTCATAAAATAATGGCTCAAATTCAAATCTTATAAATAAATAAAAAGATGATAAAATAATATTATTTCTTTAAATAGTATAACAATTTTTATACTAAGAGACTATAACATAAAGATTTTTTTAATAAAAATTTAAATTCCAAATAAAAACATTCTACTTAATAAAATTTAAATGAAATATATTAATAGTGTATGATTGAAAATTTTGTTTTCATAAAAAAAATATAGAATGATTTTTTTATTACTTGTGATCTTAATCATAAGTTGTCATATGAATAAATGATTGAAAGTTGTTGATTTTTGCAGTAAAAAAATAAAGAAAGAAAGTTGATGTTTTTTTTAATAATTGTTTTAAAATTTTAACTAGAATGCATTGATAATGTAAAAAAAAAATGTCATTAATCATAAATTATAATGTATCATATGATTATTAACTTTTATAATAATTATTATATAGAATAATTTATAATAAGTTTATATAAAAAAATGTATATTAATAGTGTTTTATATCATATCTTAATATGATTTGAGCCAATAAAAATAATATATCCTACAATGAATAAGAACATAAACTCATTCAGATATGACATCCATGAATATCGTCGACATAACATCTCATAAAGTAACATATTTTGAGTGATTGACAATTATTATCAGTGTTGTGAAAACTGATTCAATCATTGAATCGATTGAGATAGTGGGTCAGTGGTTTAGTGGTTCAATCGGTGGTCAGTAATTGAACCGATATATATTAAAAATTTAAAATTATATATGTATCTATTATATATAAATATATAACTAACATTATTTGAGTAAAAAAATTCATTCATACTCCAAAATTCAAAATAATTATTAATAATAATTCAAAATTTAAAAAAAATCCAAAAGAACACATAAAAAAAAAAACGGACCGGTCTGACAAACCGATTTTGGCTGATCTTGACCGGGTCAACTGCAAGACCAGTTTAATAACAAAATCGAATCGATTATGGTACCGATTCTTGGTTCAACCGATCGGATCGACCGGTCCGATCCGATTTCAATAACCATGGTTATTATCACTAGAGTTGCATAATTATCTAACTAACTTTCTTTGTCAAAACCTAAAGTATTTTAAACAAAGTTAATCATAAGTATAATCATTCGTCATAATTCATTGATTTTTCTCTTGATCTTCAAAGTCTCAAACCTACTTTACTTTAGTGTGTACTATTGAATGTTAGATCTCTATTATCAAGTCATATCCATGATTTCTTTTCTAAATAAATAATATATTAAAATTAAACTCTTGTATAATCATTTACTAAGGTTACTAGATAAGTTTATAAACGTAGTTAAGAACTTACGCGCTAACCATTTTAATTTTCCAGCCATTTCTCACATAGAACCATTTTTTTTTTATCAATGACTCACATAGTACCATTTGTATTAAGAAAAGGTGAAAAATTTAAGATAAAATGCACAAAAGCTTCTCAACACCTCAACTAGATTTCATTAAAAGAATAAAACATACCCCGAATCTATATAGTCCAATTCAATCAAAACGATAAATCATTAATGAGTCTTTCAATCTATACTTTAATACTCTCTTTTTTAGAAATTAATATAATACTCGTTAAAATATAAAAATAAAATAAAAACTCAATAGAGTTTACTTTGATAAGAAAAATTAGATGCTTTTTTACGATAGGTTTAGTATAGGAAAGAAAAATAGTAGATTCAGTAATGTGTAAATAAGGATAATTTTGTTCTAAATGCATACTATTCTGTTTTAAAAAAATTAAATGGATAATTTTTCGAGCTTATAAACAATGATTTTTTTCACCCACAACCTTTCTTTTCCTTTTCCATCCATCAATGATCAAACCGATTAAAATACTTTAAGGTCAACGTCGAACAAAAAAAACTAATTTTCTCAGTGGGGAAAAATAATATCCAATTGTTCTAAACAGCTGAAAAAAAAAAAAAAAAAAGAAACAGTAGTTGAGCTGTGTGATCCGTAACAGTGAGTGATGAGCGGCACTTGCAAGTGAGAAGAAAGAAGAAAGAAAG
This sequence comes from Glycine tomentella, assembly GCA_007407185.1. Taxonomy (NCBI): domain Eukaryota; kingdom Viridiplantae; phylum Streptophyta; class Magnoliopsida; order Fabales; family Fabaceae; genus Glycine; species Glycine tomentella. The sequence continues at coordinate 1,417,910 of PYAF01001118.1, read as the reverse complement.
AGTGAGATGTCAAAGCAATGGCAATGGAGTTCCACTTCCACGTTGTTTCTCTTTCTCATCTTCTTCCTTGCCATTGAACTACCCATCACCACAACAACAACAACAAGAAGCACCGCCAACTACGCTTGCAAATTCCCTCACCACTCTTCCTACCCTTTCTGCGACACTTCCCTCCCCACTCCCACACGTGCGCGCTCTCTCCTGTCCTTCCTCACTCTCCCGGAGAAGATCCTCCTCCTCTCCAACAACGCCTCCTCCATCCCCCGCCTCGGCATCCCCGCCTACCAGTGGTGGTCCGAGTCCCTCCACGGCCTCGCCCTCAACGGCCCCGGCGTCTCCTTCGCCGGCGCCGTCCCCTCCGCCACCGACTTCCCCCAGGTCATCCTCTCGGCGGCCTCCTTCAACCGCTCCCTCTGGCTCCGCACGGCCGCCGCCATCTCCCGCGAGGCCCGCGCCATGTTCAACGTGGGCCAGGCCGGGCTCACCTTCTGGGCCCCCAACGTCAACCTCTTCAGGGACCCCAGGTGGGGCCGCGGCCAGGAGACCCCCGGGGAGGACCCCATGCTCGCTTCTGCTTATGCTGTTGAGTATGTCAAAGGCCTTCAGGGACTCGGCAGAATCCCAGATGCAGTTGTTGAGAAAGATGACGACGACGACGATGATGCCCTTATGGTGTCTGCGTGTTGCAAACATTTCACTGCTTATGATTTGGACATGTGGGGACAATTCTCCAGGTATAACTTCAATGCTGTGGTGAGTTCTCCTTTCTTTTCTCTTCTTTGTTTCAGTGATGCTATTACTATATTCTCTGATGATTAATAGTGTTTGTAGAAGAATTAATTGTAGTCCTAAACAAACATATAAATAAGTAAATGCGTATTTAAGATCTTGAGAATTAGCAGGAGGATAGTGTGCGAGAGTGTAGAATTGGAATTTAATTAGAATGCACTCACAGAGTCAGTCATCAAATCACATATTGCAATATGATAATGTACCCTCCTGAGTTCCTAGTTGACCTAGAGCTTGAACACACCTTTAGCCTCATTCACCTCTTAAGCTCGAGGCTAGAGGGCTATGTACCCTCTAGGATTCAGGCTGAGGACCATAGGGGGGTCGCATGATCATACTGGGGTATCCCCACGATGGAATAACAGCCCATCAAGTCAGAAATCAACCTCCAAGCATGCTAGGAAGCGAAAGAACACATACTTAAATGGACCAGACACAGTCAATCTTTACACCATCCTCTGAGGGTCTTCCTAGAGAACATATAAGGTGTTGATCTTATATGATGATTCCTGGTTGGTTGATAATGTAAAATCTTTACACTGACAATGCATATAATTGTTCTTTACATAAGGCTTTTGTTGTTTTTTGGATTGGTTTTGGTTGGTTGGCTGGCATCAATTGGTTCCATGTTTGTAGGTATCACAACAAGATTTGGAAGACACTTATCAGCCACCATTTCGTGGTTGTATTCAGCAAGGAAAAGCAAGCTGCTTGATGTGCTCCTACAATGAGGTGAATGGTGTTCCTGCTTGTGCTAGTGAGGAACTCTTCGGACTGGCTAGAGACAAGTGGGAGTTTAAAGGGTAGGATTTGAGGTTCTTTGGAATTTGCGTCATTGTGAAAAATTATAATGAATGAGAAAAAAGAAGAGGATATTTTGTTGATTATCACGATTGGTGGTTTTGAGTATAGGTACATCACCTCTGATTGTGATGCTGTGGCCACAGTTTATGAGTATCAGAAATATGCAAAATCCCAGGAGGATGCTGTTGCTGATGTTCTCAAAGCAGGTGTTTTTGATTTTCTATTTAAAGGCTTGGTTTCATTGAATTTGTTGCAACTTTACCTGAACTGGATGGTTTCTGAGTTTTTTTCGATTCATCAGGTATGGATATTAATTGTGGAACGTTTATGCTTCGACATACTGAATCCGCTATTGAACAAGGAAAGGTTAAAGAGGAAGATTTAGATAGAGCTCTCCTTAACCTTTTCTCCGTTCAACTGCGCCTTGGACTGTTTGATGGAGACCCTATAAGAGGCCGGTTTGGAAAATTGGGACCAAAGGATGTTTGCACCCCAGAACACAAAACACTGGCACTTGAAGCTGCAAGGCAGGGGATTGTACTACTAAAGAATAACAGGAAGTTCCTTCCCTTGGATAGGGATATTGGTGCCTCCTTAGCTGTCATTGGTCCATTGGCAACTACAACCAAATTAGGTGGTGGCTACTCAGGTATGATTTTTATATTGGCACATTGCAATTTTTCCATCTTCATTTGTTTGTTTCATTTAATTTTGCTTGCAGTAGATACCTCATACCTGTGGTCAGGCTATTCCTTTTACAAAACCCTACACTCCGATGCCATTGGTATATGTACACTGGACATTCACACTGAAATGCCAAATACTTTTTCTATTCTGATATAATTGTTGTTTTAGCAATTTATTATTTGTCGTTTTACAATTGTTTAGGCCATCATCCTTTAAATGTTACTCTATCTTTTAGCAGACCCCTCAAATTCCTGACACTGAACCGTATGATTTTGTACCTAATAATGTAGGAATTCCTTGCTCCTCAACAAGCTTATATGAGGGACTTGGAGAGTTTGCAGAGAGGATATCATATGCTTTTGGTTGCCATGATGTACCTTGTGATTCTGATGACGGTTTTGCTGAGGCTATTGACACTGCAAAACAAGCTGATTTTGTTGTTATAGTTGCCGGGCTTGATGCAACGCAAGAGACAGAGGATCATGACCGAGTTAGTCTTCTCTTGCCTGGTAAACAGAAGGACCTTGTATCATCTGTTGCTGATGCTAGTAAAAATCCAGTTATTCTTGTTCTTATTGGTGGAGGACCTCTTGATGTCTCTTTTGCGGAAAAAAATCTACAAATTGCAAGTATTCTTTGGGTGGGGTACCCTGGTGAAGCTGGTGGAAAAGCTCTAGCTGAAATTGTCTTTGGAGAGTTTAATCCAGGTATGTATACTTAAAATGAATATGCTGTTAGACAAGGCTGTCTTTATGCATTGGGAACATTTGAAATTAGATGAGGTTCTTTGCACTCCCAAGAGTCATGGTTGTTAATTGAAACTTTACCCTAACTATATTAAGTGCACTTTTTTCTAAAAATTATCCTTAATTGAATGTGATTGGATAATTAAGAATATAATTGACGTTTTTCTATAATCAGAAAAACTCTGTAATCGTGCTTCAATGCATAGGATTGTACAATACAACATGTTTTGGCATCCCAAGGTTCCATGTTCCTTGTGCATAGTGTTGTCAAGTGTCAACTACCTATTAGTCTGTTGTTGTACCAGCATCGATCAGCTTAATGTTGATATTGGCTATCATTATCAGATGATGATGAAGATTAAAAAAGCAACCTGCTAATGGAGTCTAATAAAAATGAAGGTGAATCGAAATAATTTATGACAGTGTGCATAACACTGAAGTTAACTTTGGTGCTAAAATGCTAATTTCCATTCTCCTAGCTTGGCTTCCTACATTATTATTGCTTCTAAAATTGCAGTATGATTAGTTGTCCACTTGTCCATAAACAACCACGTCAAATAGGTTAGTATCCAAATGGTTTATTTTTTATAATATAATGAAGTCAGTATTTTAATTTCATGTGTATATCTAGCTGTGTCTCGATGAATGTTGGTTACTAATACTCACATATCTGTGTTTACTAATACTCACACATATATAATTAGTCCAAATAAAAAAATTTGAAATGGATTGGAGATGAATTCTGAAGTACTCAAATTAGGCAATTAGTTACTAAATAAACCTTACTTTGGCATAAAAAGTCACAATTAGGTGTTTTAGTAGCTTTGTTTTTAAATTATATCTGCTTATGTGGGTTACCTATAAAGTACTACTGTATGAAATACTTGAATTTAAAATTTGCTTTGTCAAGTATCTACGGCAGAGTTTTAACTACCCAAGTTGGTTTTTGATGCAGCCGGAAGACTACCAATGACTTGGTACCCTGAGGCATTTACTAATGTTCCCATGAATGACATGAGCATGCGAGCTGATCCTTCACGTGGTTATCCAGGAAGGACCTACCGGTTTTATACTGGAAGTAGAGTATATGGATTTGGGCATGGTTTAAGTTACAGTGATTTTTCATACAATTTCTTATCAGCTCCAGGTAAAATTAGTTTGTCTAGAATCATCAAAGATGATTCTAGAAAGAGATTATTATATCAGGCAGAGAATGAAGTCTATGGAGTTGATTATGTTCAAGTTAATCAGTTGCAAAATTGCAACTCATTGAGTTTCTCAGTGCATATTTCTGTGATGAACCTTGGTGATTTGGATGGAAGCCATGTTATAATGTTGTTCTCTAAAGGGCCAAAAGTTGTAGATGGTTCTCCTGAAACCCAATTGGTTGGGTTCAGCCGTCTGCATACTATTTCTAGCAAATCAACTGAAACAAGCATTTTGGTGCATCCTTGTGAACACTTGAGCTTTTCAGACAAGCAAGGAAAAAGGATTTTGCCCTTGGGCCCCCACACTTTGAGTGTAGGGGATTTAGAGCACGTTGTTTCAATAGAAATTTATTGATTGCTTGTACCAAATGTGTAATTTATTGAAGAATTGGCAATTTATTAAAAAATTTAAATAAGGATAATATAAAATTCAACTGATGTATATGTTTGTCACAGATTCATTGAGAATCGAAGTCTTTCATTAGTCGTGAATTTGTCTATTCAACATTAACATTAATACTACCTTTAATCCAAGCATGAATTTGCTATTACAGCTTTTTTTTTTGGGATAAAAAAGTTAGAAGAGAAGGTTTTGTTTCAAGGTCATGGACAGAATTTATAAATGATTTATTAATTTGAAAATCATCATGAATCAAGAATGGAACCTTTTAATCATAACAATTAGTAATCTTAGCCTTCTACATCCTCATATTGACTTAATAACTTTGATAACTCTTGTTTTATATACTATTCCAAAAGTTTTTACACTTTTAATAGTTTATGCACTAACAAAGTGAAGAGTTCTATATTATCATTTAATCATAGTAATATATTATAAGTTTGTTGTGTTTTTTTATAATAATTATTTTTAAAATCATATTTAATATGATTTATAAGAGGGTGATAAATATTAATGACAATGATGATTTTAAAGAAAAAATTAAGATAAATATATTATTATCAATTAAATTAATTATTTTTTTAATCTTAATGAATTAGGTATGAATTAAGAACTCAGAGATTTAAAAAGAAGGGGTCAAAAAAATAATTTTATACATTATATTATGAAAGCATAAAAACCTGGTGTTGTCATGGCCCCTATAGGCCTCCCCACTCCCTTCGTCTCTAAGAGTATGTTTGGATGTAAGTTTCTTTAAAAGTATTTATAAAAATAAAATAAAATAAACTTTTTTATAAGTTAAAATAAATTTTTTATTAGTAAATTTGTAAATGTCATCTTATTTTTTAAAAAATTTATATTGGTAAATTTTTAAAAATTAGCTAATTTAAAACTTATTTTTTAATGTCTTAAAAATATAATAAATATTTTTTTATTTTTTATTTAATAAATAACAGAATTAGTAAAAGATAATGTAAGAATTATTATATCTACTTAAATAAGTTTATCTATATTAAATGTAAACATTTTTAAAATTTTAAATTTATTTTTAATTAAATAAACTTTAAAAAATATTATTTTAACTCATTTTCTATATAATTAAGAGGTGTATTGGATAGGATTTTAAAAGACTATTCTAGTATAAAAAGATTTAGTGAATTTTAAAAGACTTTGTAAGAATGTAATGACTTCTAAGATTTTTAACAGATTTTTATGATTAAGATTTTGCATATTTTGATGGATTTACAAAAATATGAATTTATAAGATTTAAAAGGATATTATGAATTTTTAAGATTTTAAAGGACTCTGTTAATTTTTTAAAAAATATTCAAAATTATTGATAAAAATCCATGAGTTTTACTCACCTAACACTTTAAATAAAATCCATCTTACACAAAAGATCCTAAGCTTGTTACATAAATCAATTTCTCCTAACATATTTGCAAGCAAAATAGGTTCATTCTCCTTCAAACATCAATTATATTAATTGTATAAAAACTATCTACCACTATGTCTGTTAGTAATATGGATACTTGTGATCATTCCTACAATAATGATACCAACAAACAAAAAATCTCTAACAATTGTTTCAAACCTTATTTATATATTTATCCACTTATACATGAGTCAACTTTTCACGTTTATTAAAATTTTATATTTCTCATGTTCATATATATATATATATATATATATATATATATATATATTCACGTTTGTTTATATGTATAAAAAATACTCACTCAAGATGTCACCTAAATTGAAAGAATGGGAAAAATCTCTTATATCACACGTTTTAGGACATGTTGATTATTGGTCAAAAGAGTAAAAAACATTATGAATATATACCTCTTTCAAGAAAGAGACGGGGAATTATGTGTGATGAAAAAGGAAAAATATGCCAATTTGCAAAAAAAGTCTCATGAAATTTTAAGGTTTTGAGTGAGATTGTTTAATGTGCATTTTCTCATAAAAAGTCTCATAGAATCCATTAAAATCCATCATAAGAAATAATCTATCGAAATTTGTATATTTTTAAATAGCATAAGAATTTTTTCAAGTTTTAAAAAATCTCAATTAAATACCAACAAACTTTATTGAATTTCTTAAAAAAATCTAATAGTCTTGATTGAATAACACAAGACTTATTTCTATTATTTAAAATTTTGTATTGAATACCTGAAGACTTTTTTTAATTATAAAAAATCTTTTAAAATTCTAATTGAATACACCCCTTTAATGTAAAATCCTAATCTAAACCAAAAAGTGGAGTTCAATGAATAGCCTAACATTTTAACCCTTGATAATTTATCATAACTTAGCAATCTTGCATCCCCTATGTGGTGATTGTAATGGTCATCGTGTATTGAGAGGTAATCTCTACCCGTTTCAAGGAGATATAAGTTTGATTTGATGATTAAGAAAGAATGAAAGAGATAAAAGATCATGGATTTGGTCTCCCTTAAAAACAATTTCATCTGGACTCATATAAACAAAAAAGTAGTATTGTGTGTTGATTTAAATATAAGCAAATCTAATTATGCCATCATTCTTAAAATATCCTTTATTTAATTCTAATTCTATTTCCAATGATTTTTTTATATTCATGATAGCAAGTTTCTATGAATGACATTTTAGAAATAACATTATTTTTACTTGAGATTAGAAAAATTAAATAATGTCAATAACCTTCTTAATTAGAATAAAATTAGTTATTTTTGTTTATATGAGTCTAAAGGAAGTAACAATTAACAATTAAAATTTACATAGTGTATAAAATTTTACACAATCATCCAATTATAATTCATCATGTATTATAAATTTATTGACTTTTAAAATGATTTAAATAATAATTTATTATTGAATTACAACTTAAAACTCAGTGTAAGGCATTAAACTCTAAAAAAAATGTATATATATTTACCAAATTTATATTAATTTAATTCAAGGAAAATAATCATACAATTATAATAATGATTAGGTGTCAATCCTTTAATATACTAATACGTACGTAGCTACTAGAGAAAAAGCAAATGCTAAGAATTTGTTTTCGAAAACTTCACCAGCTTTCTAAAAATAACATAATCACGAGATCATTACTCAGCCCTACTGTGCAACAATTACAAATCAATGAACTTTTTTAATCTTTTATTTTCCTCTTTTGAATGAGTTTCCATGGGTTACTTACTTCACCAAAATTAAGCATCAACTACCCCAATACCCATCGTCGTCATGTTATTTGGAAGTTTTCATCGCTATAGTACAGTCAACAACAAACTACTTCAAAAATCTTCAGCAGTTGAAAACTCAAGTGTCCTTTTCATTCGGCTTTATGTATTGTTCTGATAAATTCTTTTCAATGAGAAAAAATTATTAAAGGAAAAATGTGATTAGTCATTTTTTTCCTGAAAACTGCAAGTCTATATTCACCAAATACCAAAATCAGCGACGGAAAAAATAGTAATAATAAAAAGCAAGACTATAAATATGTATTAATTTAGAGTATATTTATTGATAGGGAGCCAGTATCTTATTTTATTCTTTCTCACTTAATTTTCCTTTTCGTAACTGTTATATTTTTTATACCAGAAATTTTTAAATTCCGTTTCAAGTTTCAACTAATTATACGTTTAATTTTTTTTTTTTTTTTACAAAATATACTTGTTAAACACCATCTCACACCAAACTACGTATCCTAAATCAGAATAATAAGAAGACCTGTAAAAAAATCAGAATAATAAGAGGTCACAAAAAAGAAAGAAAGAGTGGGACTAACTATCGACCAAAGTGAAAGCTTTGATGTTATTGTATTTTTAGATGTGCATCAAAAGTGTCTCACAATGTATAATTAAAAATTAGAATTACCAATAACTTGGTGGAAATAATACTAGATTAAGTTTTCTTAAGCTAGTGTAAAATTTAAATTTCGGTGATGAAAAAATGTGAATGAGAAATGAGACATGCGTAATTTACATTTTCTTGTAATATAAATACGTTAATATGCCAGTCTTAATTAAATAACCACGTAACTTATTTTTACTGTTATAATAAACTGCAGTAAACTCATAAATTAAATATACTATTTCATTTTCTGTTGGATGATTTTCTCCCACAATATTATTTATGAAAAAATTCTTTTGCTACCTTAATTTGTTCATAAGACCTACAAGATTAATGAGATTCACAAATATTTGATGGTGGGTTCATCCTGCGCTTGCATGAGGAATATGTGGACAAAAAACTTTCTCCAATATTCCTTTAATAAGCTTCGATCAAATTTTGTGAACAATATTCTTGAGACACGATGTAGTATGAAAGGAGATGAAAGTGCATCCATTCTCATTGGCAAAGGGATTTGAAATTTGCAATTCAATCTTTGTCATTGCACATAAACAGATGAGGCTTTTGCTTTCTTTTTGACAAAAAGCAATTCACATCAAACTTAGTGACAACGTCCCTCCTATTAAGGCTCTTTCTGGGGAGTAAACACCCCATTATTAGACCATTTCTCCTACTTTGGTATCGTGTTCCATCCGTTTTAAAATTTGCAAAAAAGATAAATATATATTAAACAATTATTAATTTTTTTAATCTTAAATTTTTTTTACTCTCTCCATTTGTTTTATTTTAGTTAGTTCAGAGGAAACTGTTTCTATTTATCTGTTCATTTAGAAGTTTATGACAGTAATTATTATTTTTCTGATTATATCTTTAGTTTTACTTTATTCTTAAAATATTTTATACAGTTACCACAAACAAGAAAGAAATTAACAATAGTGGATATTATATTAAAAACTTAAAAATAATTTTAAATAAATAAAAATACACACCATTTAATTTATGTGTTTGTATTTTCTTAAATGGTCAAATAAGAGTGTTTTTTCTTTTTTTTACTTAGTAGAGATATGATGATATAATTAATGTCTTCTTGATTTTAGAAATAATTGTTACTAATTTAAAATAAAAAGTATTAAATAATTACAACAAAAAAAAATTGTTCTATGTTTATGCACGAGATTTTCAGCATAAAGTTGCGAGGATAAGCATGAGCAGTAATTCCGATGGAAAATCAACCAAAAACATATAGAAGTAACGGCAAGACACCCCTCAAGCCTAAATCCTTGTGTAATCTGTTCCATACTTCAATACTCCTACCTAAATCCGCATCACATGGACCAGATGAAAAGAATCATTATTTACAAGTTATTTTTAGTCTTTTTTATTTATTTATTGTGTGTATGATTTTATAATTTCTGATTTTATATTTATTAAAATAAACATTTTAATTGAATTATATAAATCATTAAAATATTTTACTCATATATATTAATAGTCATTTCTTTTTTATATATTTTGGTTATTCTAAAGAAAAAAAATAAAAACATGAATTTTGAATTATGATAATTTTTTACATATTTTGATGAATTTAAAACATTACAGATTATTTTTGAAGAAATTAAATTAAAAAAATATTTTGATGGTGAAAAACCACCATAAATTATGATACCTTTAGCTGAAAGAAATAAAGGGACTAAAGAAGTAATTTTCTGAAAATTTAAGGAATTAAAAATATTTTTTTTTGAAGAATTAAAAATAATTACTTAAATTTGAAGGAGTAAAAATATAATTAAGTAAAAAAATGATGATATTTAAAAAATTAATTAGACGCTAAAAAATTAGTATAAAACTGAACAAATTAGTTAAATTTTTTAATGTAATTTATTAAATCATAATGATTCGATAAAATTAACTAAACTATTGAAGTAAATAAAAAATATAAAATGACATATTTTGATTTTTTTAATTAATATATTAAGAATAAAAAATATAAAAATTATAAACTACTTTTAAATTTTTTAGAAATTATTTGAACTAATTTATTTATTGAATAATTAAACAATTTTTTCAGTTAATATAAAAGAATTAAAATCTAGCATGAATGGCTTGACAATGTTTTAAAAAATAAAAAATATTTTTATCCTTCTAAAATATATGAAACCTGAAATTGATTGATCTATTTTTTTTTTCCCATTTCAGTTTCTCTAAAATTTTGATTCTGTTGATAAATTTATTATATTATGATTCTCATCTATCACGTAAATTGATTCACTAACGGAATTAACATATTAGACAAACAGTAATATGCTAGAATTTTAGAAAGATTGAAATGGGACGAAACAAATCCTAATTTCACATATTTAAAGAGATAAAAAAATATTTTTTTATCCTTTATTTAAAAATTATATATAATAATATATAAAAAGGGTTCATAGCTGAGGACACGGATCCTCTCCAAATTTAACTAGCCAAGGTAATGGCTAGACTCTAGAGACTTCCGCGTAAAGAAAACAAATAAATAAATGCAAAGTTTTGGTCGTGAACAAAAATGGAGTTTGTGCCTTCTGCTTTTATAGAATAGCAAGCACCGAAGAGATTGTTTTGCTTTCGTAAAGGACTAATTCATACCGTAGACTAGAGTCACAAAACTCTCTACTTTGTGCCTCCTCCCAGTTTGCCACAAATGAGTGACCCCAAGTATGCTTATCCCTACCCTGCTCAAGGTCAAGGTAACCAACCTTCTCTATTGCACACACACACATGAACATCTTATGGTTATGTTATGCCCACCACTGACCTTGTTGGTTTTGAGTTACAAAGTATTTTCAAAATAATTAAAACAAGAGGTTCTATTCCATCATATTGTACTCACAAGTTTGATCCTCTAAAACAAGACTTGGTTTTTTACCATATGATATGTTGATGGTGGAGACCGGAGACAACTGCACTTTTCCTTTTTCTGTGATAAAAATTCCATTTTTTTTTTGTTGCTCTTTTCCAAATTTGGTTCTGTGTTCTTTCTTTATGCATTCATTCTTTTTCCTTTGTGGGGAACTTTTGTTATGGCAGGGTATTATCAAGGTCCACCCGTGATGGCACCACCGCAATATTATGCTGCTCCACCACCACCCACAAGACAGACTGGATTCCTTGAGGGATGGTTTGTACTTAGTACTTAGTTCCCACTCCTTTTTTCAATTTGTTTTATTGTTTTGTTATTTTTATCATTATCATGAGGAGTAAAAAAATTAATTTCTATTATTATTTTTTAACAATTTTTTTGTCAACTTCTATTAATTTGTGTAATTGACACGATTCTTGTTTCTTCTTGTCTCAGTCTTGCAGCTCTGTGTTGTTGCTGCCTCATAGATGAGTGCTGCTGTGATCCCTCAATCTTATGTATCTTCTGATATTATCAAAATTGCTGCAATTAGAAAAACAAAATAAAGAAGATACAAATACATATATATATGCAGTGTGATGCTTCCAGAGGGCTTCAGTTAGCAGAATATGTTTAGTTGAATAGTAGTTTTACTTTTTGCTAGAACTAGAACTTATGTCTGTGCTTGATTCACATGGTTTCTTTCCAACTTGGCCTTTGATACCTCTCCAGTGCTTTGATTTGTAATGTGTAAAGTAAACAATTATTGTGAATTCAATTGGGTCCCTATGTTTCTCCAATTATCTTTTTCTTACATCTTATCATTTTGAATTTGAATATGGAATGTGGAAAAAATTGGCATGCCGTCTTTGTGACATTATCTAAAGCTCTGTGGGCACACTATAGTCTATAGTCTTTTTGTAATAAACTAATATTTCTGCAGGGTGTAATATACCTACCCCACCTTATGTCCTCTTTTTAATATTTTTTTTAATCAGCAAAAATGACAAATTATATTAAGAATGGATACAAGGGTACCACAAACCCATATACAAAATCACATTACAGAGTTCCTATAGTTTTGCCACTGGTTACTTTCTAGTTAGACCTCTCCCGAAAGTGTAAATACAATATAACCAAGTCATCAACCCCAACACCCTTCTAATTCATAGGCTCCCTATTAACTATCTCATTCACTGCAGCCTTTCTTCTGTTATAACACCATAGGCAAATCGTAGCTTCACAAAATGATGTCACTTAGGTGCTATAGACCATGATTTTGTCAACCCCTCCAGGTAATAACGTTAAGTTCCTTTAGATGTGACCGTGGGCATTTCACATTCCCAACAAACAAGCATTTTGACATACTTTTTAATATACTTTTAGTTTTTTCTCATATTCTTTTTATTTACTGTTACTGACTAAGTCTCTCACTCTCCTATTCTGGAACTTAATGATACAAATTTAAATGTATATTATTTTATATTTATTATAATTAAAAGTTTAATTTTCTTCATATCTAGTACTAATTATTTCATTAATGATTAAACATAAAAATGTAATACAATTCACATAGTTATTAAGTATAATTACGTACGTAAACTTTTTTAAGAAATTTTTTAACTAAGTGAAATATTAAGAAATGGAGTCTTGATCAAGCTATATAGAAAGTTGGGCACCACTCACTTCCAACCTATAATAATAGTGTTTACAAAATTCCTTTGTTAAGTTTTGGCAAATCATCAACAAATTTTGGCAAGTTGCAAATTTGGCTATCAAAATCAATATATTCCATCACGAGCAGAGGGAGAAAAACTTTGCGACACGAGAATATATACCACACTAATAATAAAAATAGAGAGTAGAATCAATACCACATGAAAATATCTTAATATCCATAAGCATGCATAAATAGAAAAGCATAAGGACGCACACATTTAACTCCCAAGTTGATTATTACAAATTTAACTCTCTCCTGCTTATTTTTTTAAGTTTTCTGTCTAAGAAAGACATCAATGAGAGAGAAGCGAAATTGAGAAGCTCATAGACACGTTCATATATACAATACAATACTGACATGCATAATCATGAAACATGCTTCATGCAGTGACTGCTTCTTCATTCACATACTTTAGCTCTTCATTGAAATGTTCATCAATACCACATTTACTATCCATAAGATCACCACCACAACCTCCACAGCCACTACTCTCCAACCTATTTCCACACCCTCCACCACAGCCTCCACAACCACCTCCACAACCGCCGCAAGCACCACTCTTCAACATAGATCTACACCCTCCTCCACAGCCTCCACCACAACCCGCACCACAACCGCCACAACCACCACTCTTAATCAAATTTCCACAGCCTCCACCACAACCAGCACCACAACCGCCACAGCCACCACTCTTAATCAAATTTCCACAGCCTCCACCACAACCAGCACCACAACCACCACTTTTAATCATATTTCCACAGCCTCCGCCACAACCAGCACCGCAGCCTCCACAGCCACCACTTTCCACTGCATTTCCACAGCCTCCAATGGAAAGTTCAGACTTGTTTGTTATCCCCTCATCTTCATTGCACATATTAGTAGAACTCAACCCCATTCCATTCAAGACTGTCTTTTCATTTTCCTCATTTGGGCCATTCACCTTCAAATCTTTACTTTTGGCAATGATGCCTTCATATCCTTCTTTTTTCATTATATTGGAAGCAATAAAAGCCAAAATGATTCCAGGAAGCAACATCCACTTCTCCTTTGCCTATCAAATTTTAGAAAACAGGAGGGAGAGGAAAGCAGAAAACAAATTAACTAATGTAAAACAAGAATGTCCCTCTATAGAAAATGATTGACATAGTAACAAAAAAGTAAGGTACCGTGACATGTCTAGATCTCAAGTCAAGCAATGCCACTGCTTTGCCATAGGGTTCTTCTATGGAGAATTCAACAGCTGTTAGGAAATCCATTTCATTTCCCCGTTTCCCATTGTGTCTCAGTTCATAGTCTAGCTTTCTTCCAGGGAAAATTCTCACCTTAACCAAAATCACATGAATCTAAACTTAGAACTAAGTTTGAATCCATCTCATTTCCCACATTTTCATCTTTAACAATCTTATGTAAAGCGTATCTAATGAATTTCATGCTATTGGATTTGTGAACATTGTAATCAAGAACCAAGAGAGCTCTTGGCATGACGAGATATTTTTAAAATGGAAATTCTTTAGAATAAATGCATACCGTTTTGGCACCAGTAAGCTCAAAGAGATGACCATCATTTGTATATTTGTTTGGAAGGTGAAGCAACCAAAGATTCTCCAAAACAGACCATCCATTTTCCATAAACTCAGCAAGAGTGCGAGTTTCACCAGACTTCATGAGGCCAACAACCTCCTTTCCAGGGTTTCCTATGTTCTTTGCATTCTTCAAATCCCTAAAATGTAATCAGAGATAAGAAAGACAATTTTTGAGCTTAATTAATCAAGAAGACTTCATGACAAGTGGCAGTCATTCTGAATAATATATGCAAGATAGGTTATGTGGAATTCAAACATGTATGACATTTACAAGCATTTGTGGCAGATAAAAATGATTGATAATCTAGGAATTGGATTACCACAAGGACTAGGTAATTGGAGCATCATTCAAATGCAATTAAAACAAGTTGATATTTCAAAGACACAAGACAAACAGCAAAGAAAATCATGCTTGTAGCAGCGACAACATGCATAAATGACTAAGAGACTAGTCCCCAACATGACCATAAGAAAATGATGAACACATTTAGGCAGGGAACTTCTATTGATATCTGGCATAAAGTGCATAGACTGTACCCCATTTGAAGGCTGATGATTCTGGTGCCATTTTCATCTGTTACATGTGTCCAGCTTTTAGCATGTTGAGGCCTAACAGGAAGGTTGAAGAGACATGTATTTTTGGAAAATGGACGAGACTGAGTCATTTCAAGTGTATATGGGGCAGGAACTGGGACAGTAAATGAGATGGCTACTCGTAACAAGATTGGCTTTGAGCTCATAGTACCAGAACCCGGCACCAACTCCAACCATTTCTCAACATAGAGGTTCGAAACTGGGTCAAGATAGTCTTTCAGAGAGAAAGATGCAGAACCGAGTGTCTTTGTTGATTTTCTTATTGATAACTTGGAAGAAGAAGAGGACATGAGTTCAAAAAGCAGCTCTCCTGTTGGTTCACACCGGAAAGATGCAACCTGTTTCTCTCTAGACACTGATAAAATACTCAGTCTCCTTTTAGCATCAAAAAATGCATCAGGCTGTGATTTGGAAAATAAAACACAGAGATCTCCTTCCTGTCCCTCTGGTAAGTTTTTAACCCCAATGAACTCCAAGAGAACCTGGTTGGATGAAAGAGGAAATTAAAAATACTATTCTCGTATAAACAGAAGCTGTTTGAGTGATATTTATTCAGTTTAGTCTGCTTATGCTTATATATATATATATGCAGAACAGTACAATGTGGCAAGAAGCTGAATCAAAAGAAGTGATAGTAGTATGATCGCCCTAGTCAAGAAAGACTGCCATTACTATCCACAGGTAATTTTATTTTTAGTTGCTAAATTGCATCTTCTTTGGTATCCTAAACAACTATGGTTCTATGTCAAAGCAGACGTTAAACATACTCAGAGAGAGAAATTGTTAGAGGGACTAGTGTAATACAACTAGGGTCTCGGCTCTCCTTGTCTTATTTATATAGACAAGAAGAACAGTGACATTTTGTAGCAGCACATGGATCAGTCCATTATCTAAACAGTCATCCGTTAAGCTCTAGAGCACAGATAAAATGACCAGCTTGCTGCTTACAAAATCATAACCCAGTTGGAGCCTTTATAAACAAACCTTCCAATTGTCCTTGATTCGAACATTTTATATCCTTGTTATGATGAAAAGCTTTGCAAGCCACAGAACTATTGTAGGGATCTGAAAGAAAACATTTCACCAACATTGATCCCATAAAACAACTTAGTAATACAAACTTATGATATGTGACAAGGACTTAAATTTGCATATTCTTGTACATGACACAATAAATGTTTGTCTATATATGTATGCACATAATTCAGAGCTAGATATTAAAGCATGTAACATGGCACATAAGAGGAGATCTTAGGGTACCTCCATAACTTTCCGATCTGGTAGCGAAATTTCTTGTGGGTACTCATTTGATGAAACAACCTTCTTGCAAGTAATGCTAGATGGAAAAGGGTTACTTATGATAGGAGACGGTGCATTACCCCGATACATTGCTCCAGCCTTCCAATATCTTGTACCAAATGTGACTTCCCACTGTCTGGT
This sequence comes from Glycine tomentella, assembly GCA_007407185.1. Lineage (NCBI taxonomy): Eukaryota > Viridiplantae > Streptophyta > Magnoliopsida > Fabales > Fabaceae > Glycine > Glycine tomentella. The sequence continues at coordinate 1,401,223 of PYAF01001118.1, read as the reverse complement.
GGTTCCAGAAAATCCAACATCCAGTTTCTTTCCTTTAGTTCTGTCTGAGTCTGTATCATCATGCTCCAATACTTTTCCAAGTGCTTCATTGAGGTCTTTACAATAAGCAACTGGATGTAACTGGTGAGAATGCCAGATTAGGTCAATATCATATGTTGGAACACAAAAGCGTTTTATACCCTTTTCCTTGTTTCTCTTGATGAGATGCAGAAACCCTTTGTATCTGGCCACAGCTTCCTTGATAAAGAGATCATTTTTCATGTGCGTTCTTGATACCTGTCACAAAAGACGCCAGATATAGAATCCATTGAGAAGATGCAGCATTATGTAATAGCCACGCACAAGAAAGACCATTGGCAAATGAATTTCACAAAATTGTTTGTTATAAACAGACAAATAACTGAACACTGAACTCATACATCACCACATATGATATTAATATTATTTGGAGATGCTTCCAAACGATTAAGGATGAATAGTCTGAATTTAAGATTTTCAAAACAATGTATTTTGAAACCACATGGATCTATTGGCAAGCAAGAAATATATAGTTAATCACAAATTGATAAAATTGAAGATGAGTATAGTTGAACACAGCCTAAACCATGCGAACTTTCAAATCAGGGCTTTGGCAGAGACAGAGCATATCAAGCCTTTAGTAATGCAAAGTGAAATAGAACAACTGGATAAACTCTTAACTCTCCTTTACCTGGTAAAAGAATGGACTCTGCCTCTTAGCAGCTGAAATCAAATCATAGTTGGTGTGTTTTTCAAGCTTAGAAATCCTTTCAGAGATATCCTCTGGGAGAAGATTAACCAAATCAGCATTGTAGGGCTCATCAGGATACAGTTTATTCCAGATTTCTTCAGTTTGCCAGCAACCAATTCCTTCAACAGTAGAGGCAACACCAAAGTTGTCAAGTACCCGTCCATAAAGTTCCTCACAGTCAGTTTTGTACCTTACCTGCGTAATAGAATGAACCAAATTTTAGTACTAATAACACAACTCAATCAAACAGCCAATATTGCTAATAATCAGGAAAATAATATATATATTTCCTGTTCTGAAGCCTACCGGGTTTAGCCTGTGACAGTGCCAAACCCATTCACAGTCAAGAGGAGCTACCAATGGCCCTTCAAAAATTGGAGACTCGGAATGCTTGGCAAGCAAGGGAAGCCAACAAGCATTGTACCTGAATATACAATTTCATTGTTATAAAACCAGCACAAGAAACTTAAAAAATGACCTATTTTCTGATAGATATAAGAACAGAAAATCCATGACATCTAAATCTGAACAACATTGCAAAGATTTCATGGGAACTGCATTGCAAAGCTGTATGTGTAAAGGAAGGATATTTACACATAAATGTAAAGGTGTTTTTTTTTTTTTTTTTAATTAACAAATGTTAGTTTTTGTTAGAATATTAGTTTTTATTAGTAAGACTGTAAGAGAGATTAAATTTGTGACTTTTTTCCTCTTTCTTATCTATCCAACCCACCTTGTATATTCATAAATGTCGTTTCTTAAGGCCATTTATAGAATTGTTGGCTTCAGCTCAGTTTTTTTTTTTTTTTTTTTTTTTTTTTTTTTTTTTTTTTTTTTTTTTTTTTTTTTTTAATTATTATTATAAAAAAAGTCAAACAAAATATTGTTCTTTGAAACTATTTTAACTTTTAAGCATGAAACTCTATCTTCATCAAATACAATAAATACTTCATAGAATGTTCACCTATAGATAGCCCTGTCAAGGGCAGGACCGTCATAGAGGTGACGGTTCCTATCAACAGTTGTAAGGAACTGAAGCTGCTTTTTTGCTACAACCTCAAGGTCCACGCTTATTGGAATCTTTTGGGCCTCATACCACTCCATTTCTTGTTGTGGTTCCATCTCTCAATATAAACTGAAAAAGAACAATCTCCCAGAAACATTTTGGTGTAAATTAAAGTGCCTCTCAAACATATTTGTCTAAACTTCGCAGTCAAAATAGAAGATGAAGCGATAAAACATAAAAAAAAAAAAAACTAAATAGAAGATGAAGCGATAAAACATGGTCCACAAAAATTGTTTCCCCTATTTCATGTTCTACACAGTAATCATAAAGAGAAAAAAAAGGTGTCATTTCAAGAAGGGTCTACAAGAACTAATATAAAAGAACAGATGTTATCTACAGGTTGGTCAACGAGAAAATTTCAAGAGAAAAAAGGAAGGAAACCTTAAATCTTTCAACTAAACTCATGTAAAAAAAAAAAAAAAAAAAAACATCATATGATCATCCACAACATACACCAATACACAAGTACATTATATCAACATTACAGAGAGAGAATAAAAGAAAAAGGCCATTTGGGATTACCAGTTACACAGAAACTGAGACAGAGAGGCAGAGGCTGTAGCTGCAGACAGGGAACTTCCTTAAAAGGAGGATCTGTATGAATGACTGTATCTGACTGAGCTCGTGAATTTTTCTTGTTTCTATGACGTTGCAATAAGCATTGTATGATTGTATGATACAACTACTCAAACTAGTGTCTTGTAGATCTTATAAACTTGTACTGCAGCTGAAAATAGTGTTAAGGATGTACGTCTGATCTAATTAATAGTACAACTATTACTCTATCCACAATCATGACTTGTACCAAAAATATCAACAACGTTCATTTGAAAAAAAGTAAATAATAAAATACTATATGACTTAATTATTAATACAAAAAATTAGTTACTCATTTGGTCGTTAAATTTGTTTTTCCTTTAAGTCCTTATAATTAAAAATATCTTCTTTAGGGTGGGTTTGGTAGAGTGAAAAAAGAAGAAGAAAAGAATTAGAAAAAAATATTTGAATTAAAATAGAATGGTAGAAGAGTTAGATTTCTATTGATTTTTAAAAATTCCCCCTTTTTTTTTCTACCAAACCCACCCTTATTCTCAACATATACTTATTTTTTTTTATCATTTTTAATCCTCTCCATAATATTAAAACAGGTTAAAATAATATATATAGGAACAAAAAAGACTAAAAGTAATGTATAAAATCTAAATGATTTGTTTTTATATCATTATTGTCACAAGAACTTTTGGACTTTAGCTAAATGATTTATCTACCAACACAAGCTGATCTTAATAAATTAAAAAACATTGGTGCTATACAAATAAACTTATTATATTTTGACAATAATTTTTTTTAAATATCCAATTAGTAGTTCTCTTTTTTCTTTATCTCTATTTTCTTATCACATTATATCATCAATTAAATCAATTACTTATTTTTTTTCTCTTTTTCTCTTTCAAGTTGTAAATAACTTAAGGTTGTCCAAGAAATATTTTTCATGCAAAACAGGTTTCACTCGACTCAATTTTGGAATAAAGAGAACTAAAGTGATTTTTTGAAAACATAATAGATTTTTTTTAACAAATTATGTTTATGTAAGTTTTAATCCTTACAAAATATGTATTTTTTTTTTATTTAGGCACTCTAAAAATGTTTTTTTTCTATGTGTCTTTGTAAATTATTTTTATTTTAGTCTTGGCATGACATTAAGTTCATTCTCCTAAGCTCTATAACATTATGAATTCTTTATATATATGTCTCATTGAAAAAAAAAATGCATTTTAGTTTCTATCATTTAGGTAAATATTATACTTATTTATAATATCTATTCGTCAAAGTGTCAAACAATCACTTAATAAGAAATCTTGACATCGCGGATTTTATGAAGAAAAATGATAGGGACACAATAAAAAATTTGAGACCAAAATAAAAACACATATTATAAAGCCTAATAACTTATTTAGGGGAAGATGAAAGATTATTCCGTGAAAAATGGCAGAATACATGCACAGAGTTAGGAGCAATGACAAAAACGTGAAAACCGATTAGGTGTAACAAGATTACTCATAGCCTAAGGTAATTGGTTAATCCACGCAAATTTATCCAAGAAAAATTGAACTACCCTAAGTCCCCACCCTTCTCGTTAAGCTCGAGGATATTAATCCTATTTTTTTGAAATTTCTTATTTTTTTTTTTTTTATAACATAGCATATATTTATTGTTAAATATCCCCACTGATGATACAAAACATGTTCTCATCCAAACTTGGCCTTGTTCCTCTCTTTCTCCTTTCGTGTACCCGTTGCTAACCACGAAGACTATATATAAATATATATATATATATATATATATATATATATAATATCAGAAAACGACCATGACATGACCAAAAATAAAATATATCAGAAAACGATAAGGCCGAATAAGACGTTAAAGGGCAAGGTTGAAGCTTGATGCTTCACGTTATTTCGCTGGGTCTTGCAATGAAAACCGCTTAGCTGATACTATAACATGATTTCAGTTCAGTTTTCCATCAGTCCATCACTATCTACCCGAAAAAAGTAAATGGATGATTCTGAAACTGTCAACACAATACGTAGAAGTAAAAGGAAAGGCATTTTTACTCACTAATTTTTATATTTTTTAACGAATTTTATTTCTAAATAAATTTATTTAATATATTTTATCTTTAACTTTTAAAAAATTTACAAATTTTATCTTATTATTTTACTTCTAACGTAATTATATTTTTTATCCTCAACTTTTTTTTTTGATAAATTTTATTCCTAACATTTTATTTTTTTACAAATTTTGTATCCAATTTTTATATTTATTAATGAATAAATGATTGGAATAAAATTCACAAGTTTCTTAAAAATTAGAGGTAAAATATATCAAATTAAAAAGTTGTGATAAAATTCACCATAAGTTAAAAAATTGAGAGTAAAAAATCCAATTAAGCCAAAGAAAAATAATAACTTTTTCTTTTGCTGGTGAGAAAAATAATGGTAACTTTGTAAATAATGTCATATAATTAGTGATTGCAAGTACCTGTGTGCAACGACGTACTAATAACTTTTTATTAACCAGTTTCCTACCACCCAAACATGCTTTGATTTAACTTGTTAAGAAAATTTCCCATTAAACAAGGAGGATTGTTCATATATTGAAGGAAAATTTACTTCCTACTTATATTGATTCTATTATTCTAGGTTAAACCTCAAAATGGTTTGTCATCATCCACCTTGATCTGGTGGATGTTTTATAATTTACACCTAGAAGTACAATCCTAAACTTTGCAATGAAAATATGGTGAAATATGTTAACATCCAATTGCAATTGCAAGTATTACAAAATCTTTGAAAGGGTAGTAAGTAGTAACTTCGTTAATTTTTTTCTTGCATTTGGTCGTTCTCTCCACTTCAACCCTTCCTTCTCGATCAAAAGTGGCACGAAACAGCAAACACATTGGCAAGAATGGATGTTTATGAGAAGCACCTTAAAACTCTTCTGATTTAGAGTCATTTGTCTCAGACTTCTGGGTTGTATCTTTTTCCATATATTCTTGTTCAATAGTATCTTTAAGGATAAACAACCTCTGAATTACCACAGGGTCAGTCATCTGCCTGGCTTCTCTCAAATCTGTTTCTTCCTTGTTCAGATGATATGCATCGAGCATGATCTTAATCCACTTGTGCAGCTCCTTTGGGGTGCTGCTTAATCACATCAAACTCAAAGGAGTATATCAGATAAATCACACAAAAAAAGATACAGATTAGAATGAACTAATGGGAAAATCTCTCACGTGTATAGAGCATTAGGGTCCTTGGCTTCGTGTTCATCACCAGGGGAGAAAGCCGTTGCCAATGCAGAGAATCGCTCCTCAGGATCTATGATGTTCAACAAATGCTTGAGTAGCTTTATTTCTTTAGGAGTAATACTCCTTAGGCTGCTCTTTGTGGCCCTGTACAATTGGTACATTATATCTTTCACCTGCACAATATAAAGCAAGGTTGATGAGCACACGTGCTGATGTGCATAATGCAGTCTAATCATCTCTTCTAAACTTGAGCAGTCAAAATTAAGGTTTCATGGATTCTATGCTAGATGAGCAAAGGAGGAGGATTTTCAGATTATACAGATCTATTTAAAAATCAGAACAATCAGTTCAGTTAGTTTCCTTTATATTCTATGACCCCTGTAACAAAGATACATACTTGGCTGCCTGTCCTGGTATCAGCATTACAAAGTTGGGTTTTACTGTTAGATTATACCTGCCTGTCCTTTATATTCTATGAAGAAGCAGAAGTTAGCACTAGATCCTTGTCTATTTTGGTTTATGACAATAAGCACCGGCGGATCTATATGGAGGCTAATGGGGGCACTTGCCCCCACAAAGTAAATTCTTTTACTTGAATATATTGAATAAATAATTTTTTTGTCCCCATAAAAAAATAGATCTTGCCCCACAAGATAATTTTTTTAATAAGATGAATGTAAATAGTTGTAAAAGATAAAAGAGGGAATAAATTGATACTAATTTTATACACTTTATTCTTTTAAATTTTACTGTTTTTAATTTTTTATTACCATTTTTAATAAAACTTATATAATTTTTTGTTTGAGAAAATACTAGACTATTTTTTGCCCCCACAGAAAAAAATTTCTAGATCCACCATTGACAATAAGTATCTTTCACAAGAGAGTATGTGATTTGTATGTCTCAGACTATGCAATATAACATCAACCAACATTTTCATTCAAGTCCTGTATGTTATAACTTAAAAAATAAGAATGTGCAGCCAAAACACATGACTTTTTTAAGTGGTCATGTGACCACCAATTAGCTTATAATCTTGACTATTTATGTATGGTTCAAATTTATAATTTCCATTTCTCACAATAATAAGTGTTCTCACCACGTTGCCTCTTATACATGTATATCCTCTTTCGGAAACAATCCTATTTAGAACTTAATCACACTTAAAGCTCCTCACCCCTCCCCAAAGGTGTGATATGAGGGGATCTAAACCTATTAGCATTAAATATGCTTGTATACACCCACATGAGGACCACATTCTACTTGGGTTTATGTTTATAAGGCCTTATTAATATTGGCTGGGCACAAACAATTAGAAGCTTATCAAAACCATGGAGCATCATAAAATTCACACCTCATTCTTCATTGTTGTAGATTCTTTTGCTTTAGCCCAAGTGCTGCTTATCAACAATATCAATGAAGAATCAAGTTCCTTAGCCTTTGCTAAGCTTTTGATCTTCTGACAAGCAATATCAATAGAAGGAGAATTGAGGATATCATCAAATTTGGCCTGGGCAGCATCTAATGTCTCTATATTCTCTAGAGTATTATCATATGCACTGACAGCTGATAAGCATCTACTGCCCAGCCTGGAAATCCCTGTTCATAGAATACACCAAT
>PYAF01001118.1:1376729-1390821 GCA_007407185.1 Glycine tomentella | reverse complement strand
ATAATTTAATAAATATAAATTAGTTTACATTAATATACTTTTCCAGAAATATAAATATTTTAAAAGTTAATTGGAAATATATGACATAAATACAAGTTTTAGTAACCAAAATTTGCAAATTATATGCACAATATTGATATAATATTATTTCAACCAAGCTTCTTCTAATATATTTATATCTATTAAATTATTTATTTATCTATTAATATACTAATAATATTATTAATACTAATTAATAGTAATATATATATATATATATATAATATTTTCTTTTTATTTAGCAGTAAATATTTGTAATTTTGTGTGTGTGTGTTTTAGGATTAATCGTCCTAATCTCACCTTTAACATTTATTTTAAAAATATTATATGAAGAAATTGAAAAAAAAAATGGGGCCATAAAAAATTAAAATGATTTATCTATTATGTAAATACGTATTGGGGACATATGTCATTACAATACACACTCGCTTTATATATATATATATATATATATATATATATATATATATATATATATATATATACACTTTTCTACTTCTCTCAATTCAAATAATTTAAAAATCTATCCATTTTCTACTACGATTTTGCATTATCCATTTTGTACTATGATTCTACGTTGAAAAAGTTCAATAAGTAGTCCACCTATGAACCACTAATTATAATCATTTGATATATTATAAAATATTTTAATATAGGAGGATTCATGGATATGGGTCACCCACAAACTTGGATTGACCCAAACTGATCCGAACAGTTTGGATTGAATTATTTATGTATTTGGGTAAAAATCGAATCGAATCAATCAAAATCATTCATGTACGGGTTGAATCACGAGTTTAAATTTATAGATCCGATCAAAATCTAATCGAACTTATCAAAATCGATCAATTTGTTTAGAGTGATTTGGTTTGACTTTAAATAATGTTAATATTGGAACTCCAAGTGTTGGAACTGCAAGTGTTGAAACTTTTTAAGATATTACTTTCAGATACATTGTTATTTATTTTATCTTTTTTTATATTTATTTTTCCTATCATGTTTATAATATTAATGGATCATATTTTGTTCATTTGTTTCAGCAAATCTGGTTGTAGCAAAGCTTATTGCAAGAAATTGGTTTGTAGAAATAGTTGTGATTCAAACTATTATAATAAATCTCGTTGAAAAATATTTTGTTTTAATTTGTATTAGTCTATTTTAGAATATTATATTGATGGTATTAAATGAATAAATATTACTACTTTTAGACATTTGATAATATTTTGTTAATTGTATTAGATATTTGAATGAATTATGATATAAAATAGTGGTTCTAAGAAAAAAAAAAGATCAAATTTAAATGGGTAACCCGCTGGTTCGAACCAAACCAAACCGTTCATGAATGAGCTGGGTTGGGTAGGATTTTTTTTAAAAAAAATTGTAAAAACCGAACCGAATCAAACTGATCAAATTTGATTGGGTTGAATCCTGAATTTGGTCAAAATCTGTCTGAACCAACCTACTAATACCCCTAATTTAATGGTTTAGATTCAACATATTATAAAAATTTATAATTAGTATTTATTGATTAATCAAATATGATCAATCCAATAATCACTCTTCTCCCACATAGTTAATTACCTCCTCCATCATCCCCACCAATACCAGCATTTCAGAAAAAAATCATGTTCCACTTCACCTCCACCAGGCGCCGCCAGCTTGATAAAGGTGCATCATCACCATCAACAACTATATTCCACTTAGAATTATGTTTCATCTATAATAAATAACTCCATGTCATAATTAAATAAGCAAAAGCAAAATAGTCATTCAACAGAACCCCCACCCTATCAAAAAATCATCGTTATCGTCGTTGACTTTGACACTTCTCTCAAAGATGCATTTGTTTCCCACTTGCATACTCCCAACATTGAAGTCAAAGATTTTGGAACCACTTCCTACTACTCTGCCGGAGTCGAGGTTGGTTGCAAAGTCTCAAAATCCTCCTCTATCTACGATCTTATCGTTTGTGACACCATCGTCGATGTCTCCAAAAATTCCTCGATATCTTTCTCTTCCTCATTCTTTCATCACCAACATTGTTCTTAAACTTTAATTAAACACGTTCTAGAACCAAAAAATGAGTAGAAGCACAAATGAAAGAAAATTTTGTTGGAATTGAGCTTCATAGGAATCTCATAATATGTAATTGAAATCTTAGATCATATTATCAATTCAATACATACTTGATACTTATAGAGTTCTCAAATCTTAGTTCCTTAAAGAATTGAGACTTAATTTCTATATTAGATTCCTACTTTCTTAAAAGATCTAATATAGAAATTAGGTTAAAAAAAGAAGATTTCAAACATTGAAGAACCTTAATTCTATCCTATATATTAAATTGTGCTTCAGAATCGCCTCATCAAAATTATGAATGAGCAAATCACAAACCTCTACTTTACTTATAAATAGAGTTTTTGTTAAAAATTGTCATGTCAGATTAAGCGAAGACAAGTTTTCACTTAAGTGAGAATTTGTATTGTTGAAACCTGCCTTTGGAACTTGTGTCACCATACGATCACTTAAGCGCCCCTTGCATATGCTCTCGGGTCATATCACGCTTAAGCAAGATTGAGGACTTGCTTAAGCAAGCCTTAACTTGAAACTCTTCTTCGTAGAAGTTTTGTTGCCTAAGTGAGATTAACCATTTGCGTTAGCGAGACTTGTGATTCACCACTCTCCTTTGCATCTTCAATCCTTCATGTAAAAATCATCCAAAACTCAAGACTTCAGTTGTTAATGTAGTTAGCATAATTTATATTTTTTTTACAAATTAGGAGATTTAAGAGTCTATTTTAAATATATTAAGATAATTGTTTACAAAATAAAAAGTATGAAAAACAATTATCAATTCAGACTGAATTAATGGTCTCAAGTAGAATCCATCCATTTCATATCCATTCGCTCTTTTCTTCTACTTCCACATCTTCAAAACTTTCCATTATCCAAACAAAGCATTAATGAGATTTTTTTCTGAGTGTGGGACCCCATGTTTCTCCTTCCAATAAACCAAAAAATTCATTTTCTCGCTCATTTCTTTCTCATCTATTTCTTTCGCTTCAAAATCTATCTAAACAATCACACCGTTAATACACATGGGTTATTAATTTGAAAAATAAATTATCATATGAATATAATTAATAATATTAAAACAATAATATTTTTCATTTCATCAGTGTTATCCACGTTAGTACATAGGACGGAGACTGTACCCAACTATATTTCTGGAGTACTGGAAATTTCGCCTAAATATTATTTATGTACTCTATTAATAAAAGTCAAAAATAGAAATAAAAATGAAAAGAAAAAAGCATCATTGGGACGACTACAAAATGTTATACAGATGACAAGTTGATTACTTTTGAAGACTGATAAAAATGAGCTTGCATGCAAAATATATTACTCTGTTTTCTCTCTCTTTTCTTTTGCCGTCCATTGATATAGTCATCTTAATTCCTCAATTGAAGAGTGTCACAGCTCTTGAACACTATTTTTGTTATGAATGTATTTGCTGACTTTGATTGCTAGTATTTTATCTGATTTGTCAAGTCAAGAATCACAAGACGCAGATTTGTTTATATATATATATATATATATTAGGCATTGTGACAAATTCTAAGATGGAACCCGATTCCAGCGAAGTTAAAAATTCGTCGGTGTGTTTGATACGCCTTAAGATAGACGAATTTTTTCTCATGAATGACAATAATGCCAGATGTGTTATGGCATTTTTTTTTTGTTGGAATATACGTTAATAAATTATGACAATTCTTTTAAAAAACTTGTCAATGAACTTCTTCTAAAAGCAAATGAATGTATATTAATAAATTGTCGTGAGATCGTTAATATATACACTCCTTATTATTTTAGAAAGAGTAATTTAAAATTTATAACTATGATTATCTTAAAATATATCTAAGATATAACTTAATAATGTACTTTTTTGGGGTTATAATTAAGATTTTTTGGAGGTTGAAAAATGAAGAGAGATCGTGAATTTGAATTTCTCTCATTAACATTTTAATAAAAATTAATAATTAATATTTATTGATAAAAAAAATTGATATACGTTTTTTAGATAACAAGCAAGTATATGTTTGTATAAATATTACAATTACATTATATTATATAGACTATTTACTTGGTCCTAATTTGTCTATGTTGAGTCATATAAGTAAGTGTATACTCCTCTAAAAAAAAAGGTAAGTGTACTCCAATTTTGACTCAACTCAATTATATTAAGTATTTAAGTATGATGTACGCAAATGCTAAATTGATAAAAAGAGAGTTCAAGGTAACTCAACTAGACGCTGTTTTAATTGGATTTAATTTCTTTTTAAAATGAGGAATTCATTTTAAAGATAAAATAAGAAATATAAATTGTTAATGAAAAATTAATAGTAATATTACATCAATATGTATAATAAATCATACATTTAGTGAATATCAACTATTGATTAACTCATTAAAGAGTAGTACTTTATCTTAACTTACTTTACAAGAATAAGTGCAGTTTAGTTTTACACGTGTTTTATGACAACAAAAGATTGAAATTTATCAAATTCAAAACATAATTATTTACTAGAAAAAAAAAAAAGAAGCTTGTAGATCATCGACCAACAGCCATAGATCCTCTTTGATTCGGATGGAAAAGATTCCAGCTAAGAAAATCATACTTCAATGTCATCCTTCAACTTTTATTCAATAGTTAATAATGGTAACTTCTGCTTGAAAAGGAACATGCATAAGGATTTTATGTCGAATACTGGGGCATAACGCACGGCTCAATATCCATTGGTAAAGGATGGTGCCATATATAAGGATATCATCTCTTTTCCAATAAATCTTAAAAAATGTTTCTTGTACATTCCATATGTATATAATGTTAATATACATATGGAGAGAAATAAAGAAAAAAGATAGATGTAATAATTATTTAATATGAAAAGAAAAGATAGATGTTAGTTAAATTGCAAAAGAAAAGAAAGAGAGGTTTTAGATGATTTTTTAATCTTTTTATATATGATCGATAATCTAATATTCTTATACATAAAAATAATTAATTCTTTGTGGTTGGATTCTATTATAGATTTCTAACCATATTTTTCATAGGGATATTCCTTTTTCGAGTTAGGCTTGTGGAATAAGGGATTAAAAATAAAATATTAACAATAATTGGATTTTTTTTATTACTGAACAACTCATATATTCATATCAATATATCATGTGTATTTACATTTAACATTTGATAAGATCCCATATAATGATCCAGATATCTAAAATATTGGAATGTCCAAGTATGATTATAAATCTTATTGCATTGTTAAATGAGTAATGATATATGAACATTCATATCATAAACTTTTACTTTTGTCAATTTTTTTTAATCTTCCTATTAAATCATATAACTTATTATATTTACGTTTTTCTTTCTCTCAGTGTAGCATAAAGGTGTAAAGATATTTATTGTTGTTAAATAGCATTTAGTTAATATTTTCCAAAGAAAAAGAATTCGCGCGAAAGTAACCAATTTTTGTTTTACTAATAATTAATAGTTCATAAAATTGGTAAGTCCGTTGTGTTACAGATACATACAATAATGAACCGTACATAAATCCAAAAAGGTATGGTTCATAGCCAGGCTTTCTTTACTGAATATTATATATATCACGTATGCATGCTTAATGTAATTAAACGAATATAATCAACCAAGCGATGAAAAAAACGAGAAGCCACTTTCGCCTTTCGATGGAAACAACCTCAAATGGATTCTTCAATGAAGACAGCATGGTGAATAGCTTTGGAAGCACCATCTTCACCGGCTGCACAAAGTCCTTTTCCCTTCTCTTTTAATACATCCTCATCCCTTCACCCCTTCAGTTTCGGAGGAACCCTTCTGAACAGGCTCTATTCTCAACATCTTCTCAAATACTCTCATATCTGTCTTCGATTCTAACAGATAAAAAAAAAATAGTACTGAACTTCCCACACCTTAGCCTCAAACATGACTCAAGCCAATGGCCACCATCGTGTTGATCAAACAGTGATTGACATAAAGAAACCGCCGGTGAGCTTCACCGGAGGTCTCGTGTTCGAGTGCCTCACTTACACCGTTACAAAGAAGAAGAAGGTTGAGGAGAAGTGGTCGAATCAAGAGGTGGACTTGCTGCATAATATCACTAGCTATGCACCAAAGGGTTGCATCACTGCAGTGATGGGCCCTAGTGGCGCAGGAAAGTCCACTCTCTTGGATGGCCTTGCTGGGAGGATTGCGAGTGGGAGCCTCAAAGGGAGGGTGTCCTTGGATGGGGTAACTGTGAATGCAAGCTTGATCAAGAGAACTTCTGCATATATCATGCAGGAAGATAGGCTTTTCCCAATGCTCACTGTCTATGAGACTTTGATGTTTGCTGCTGATTTTCGTCTGGGGCCACTTTCACTTGCTGATAAGAAGCAGAGGGTGGAGAAGCTCATTGACCAGCTTGGCTTAACGGTAAGGGTTTTGCAACCAATGAAATAGTCCTCCATGTACTAGATTAATCTGCTACTAATTAATTGAGTTGTTTACTTATTATAAACTTAAGCAAATATTATACCAATAATTCCTTTGATTACAAGTTTTTTCTCCAATTGTTTGATATATCTTTAATTTAAGATACTTTCTCGTTTTGGATGTCCTCATAACTAACAATTCAAAAGCTTAATTGTTATAAAAGAAGAGTAAACAATCAAGTAGATTAACTTTAAAAGAATTAAGTATCAATCTTTTTAGGGTTTCGGCTCCTTAAAAATATACGCAGTTCTCTCTAAAGTAGTACATATGAACCTAATCATGTCAACAGCTAATAAAGACGTACCCTGATCAAATAATACATGCACATGTAAAATAAAATATGGAATTGTTACATTTTCACTATCAATAATTCAGTCAAACTATCATTGTTGTGCTCTTTATTTTCTGTAATGTATATTTTATTTTAGTTTACTCCCTCCTATTTTTATTATAAGATATAATTAGCTAATTCACTTAGATTAAGGTATTTGATTAATTTAGTTAAGATTTAAATATGTTTTTAATTTTTCAAAGTTAAGTTATTTTTTTAGTCCTTCAAATTTAAATTTTTTAGTGCTTAAAATTTATAAAATATTTTTTTAATTTTTCTGCACAACACGAACTAAAAATACAATAAGAAATTTGTAATTTGTAATAACTTTTAATTATCAAAATTTGATTTTCTATTTTATATTTTAAAATACACTTCTGATTATTAAAAACTATCATAATTAAGTCAATATAAAAATTAAAAATCCATTAGTCACTTTAAAAATTGTTTAAATTTTTTTATTGACCTGATTTTAGCAATTTCAAACCATCAGAAAAACTTATTTTAAAATATAAAATATAAAATTAAATTATGATGACAAAACATACCAAAAATTGTGAATCTCTTATTTTTGTTCGACTCACACTTTGTAGAAGAACAATTCTTTGTAATGAATTTTAGGAATTAAAAAAATAATTTTAAATTTAGAGGACTAAAAAGAAAATGACTCATATTTGAAGGAATAAAAATATGTTTAAACCTTTAAGTTAATAATATTAAATTTATTCTAATTGGTATTTTTTTCCTCAAAACTATCTTTGTGAACAAAACTAACATATATACATTAACGAATTATGTTTCTCAGGGTCACATCATTCTAAAATTGACTTTAATTAAGAGTGTTTTGTGAAAAAAATAATTAATACATAAATTTTTTTAGATTAAACCTTATGAAAATGACAAGTCATGGAACTTATAACAAGTACAAAAAGGAGCATATATCTTTAACACAGGTCCGGTGATATGATCACTTTAGGCTTAAAGCGTGTAAATATAATGTAGAGGTTCATTTACCTTGCACTAAAATTCAACTGTTTATTTCAAGAGAACAAAAATAACAAGGATCCAACACTCTTGGTCATATAAACTTTGATAACATGCCATGAACTGACAATTTGGAAAGGATATATAAAACTTATATATGCACTTCTATGAATGTTTTTAGTATTATTTTCCATTCAAAACTATAATTTTCCTTAATAATTTATGTAATAAAGGTTTTTGTTAAATCTCAATATAGATTAACTCAGTGAAACTTTATTTCTAATTAGAAAACACCACATGAAACTATATATAAGTTTTGTTCATTCCATGAATGTTGAACTCTTAGGTGAAACACATGAATAATTTACATTAGTAATGATATATGAGAGTCTTTACTTCTAATTAATACTCTTTAATTTTTTTTTATCACATCATATCATCTAATTTATACTTAATCTCTAACACATGCATGTTTTGTTTGTTTGTGTTTAATTGGGTTGATCAGTCATCTCGAAACACCTACATAGGAGACGAAGGTACAAGAGGAATATCCGGCGGAGAGCGGCGCCGGGTGACAATCGGCGTGGACATCATCCACGGCCCATCCCTCCTCTTCCTGGACGAGCCAACCTCAGGGCTAGACTCCACCAGCGCCAACAGCGTGATCGAGAAAGTGCACGACATCGCTCGCGGCGGCAGCACCGTGATCCTCACCATCCACCAGCCCTCATCAAGAATCCAACTCCTCCTCGACCACCTAATCATCCTCGCAAGAGGGCAACTCATTTTCCAAGGCTCACCCCACGATGTGGCACTCCACCTGAGTCGCATGCCACGCAAAATCCCCAAAGGAGAGAGCCCCATTGAGCTTCTCATTGACGTGATCCAGGAGTATGATCAGTCTGAGGTTGGAGTTGAGGCACTTGCTGAGTTCGCACGCACTGGTGTGAAGCCACCTCCTTTGTCTGGCCAACAACACACTGTGTCTTCTGTTGCTCCCTCTCCTGCTCCGGCCTCGCACCTTAGCCATAGATATGAGGAAAATTCTCAGGACTTGTCTTACTCGTCGCAAGTGAGTAGAAGGGTCGTCAATGATTTTGATCACAGTCTCAGAAGTCCCTATAACAACAACACATCAATGTCGTGGAGCACTGGGAATAGTGCGGCGTTTTTGAAATTCACTCCTTCGCGGCTTAAGAATGATCACAAGCTGCAGAATACCGCAAGGTAAATGACTAGACCATTTATTCAACATTGTTTTACATGAGAACTTTCATTGAATAGTCCCTTCCGTTTTAAACATAAGTAAAAAAAAAATGATTTACAATAACTGAAAAAATTAATAGTCATATTAAATTATATTAATTTTAATTAAAAAATTGTTTTTTATTAACTTAAATTTAATATCAAAAATAGAAAAAAATATTGAAACTAATACTTCAATTAAATAAAAAATATTTTAGAAATAATAGTATTAAAGAAGATAAAATTAGTTTAAAAATATATACTTAAAAAAATATGTTTTTTCCTTTTTATATTTCAAATTGGAGAAAGTAATTGATAATTACCTTATGAGATTTATTAATGACAAGACAAGTTGATAAATTGTCTCACGTCATTATTTGAGTCCAGGAACTAAAACCAACAAAAGGAAAAATTTATAATTTATAAGGATGAAAACAAATAAATAATCATGACTAAAACTAAAAATGAGATACTTCATTTCTTTTAAAATAAATATCGTAACTGAAAAAATATATATTTTACAATAAGTGTTATATTTAACTTTTTAATGTAATATTAATTATTTTTTATTAATATCTCTAATAAATATCATTTTTAGTTGTCAAATTTAATATTAATATTACTTTTTTCATCTATTTATTAATATTTTTTATTTGTGTAAAAATAATAATTTTACACTTATTTTGAGAGGAAGTGAGTATTTTTTATAGGAATCAAATTGTTAATTAAGGGTTTAATTTATGTTCTAAAATTTTTAATGTTCTTGCTATGCTTAATCAATCATTTGTCTGAAACGCAGAACCAATGCTTCACCTGGATACTACACATACTCGAGTGAAATCCTCCAAGCCACTCCAACACCCCATAGCAGTGACTACACAGTGAATGAGAACGACTACCTCACTCCCTCAAACCCCACACAGGAACACCTTGGGCCAAAGTTTGCAAATTCCTACCTAGGAGAGATTTGGATCCTTATGCGTCGCAACTTCATAAACATAAGGCGCACCCCTGAGCTCTTCCTTTCAAGACTGATGGTTCTCACCTTCATGGGCATCATGATGGCCACCATGTTCTTCAAGCCAAAAGAAACTTTGCAAGGAATCACCAACCGCCTCAGCTTCTTCATCTTCACAGTGTGCCTCTTCTTCTTCTCCTCCAACGATGCAGTCCCGGCCTTCATCCAAGAAAGGTTCATCTTCATAAGGGAAACCTCTCACAACGCCTATAGAGCTTCCACTTACACCATTGCAGGCCTAATCACTCACATGCCCTTTATTCTTCTCCAAGCAACTGCTTATGCAGTCATTGTTTGGTTTGCCCTAAAACTTAGAGGCCCTTTTCTTTACTTCTTGCTTGTTCTCTTCGTTTCTCTTCTTTCAACCAATTCATTTGTTGTGTTTGTGAGCTCAGTGGTTCCAAACTACATCTTGGGTTATGCTGTAGTTATTGCCTTCACTGCCTTGTTCTTCTTGTTCTGTGGATACTTCTTGAACAGCAACGACATTCCCCATTATTGGCGTTGGATGAACAAAATTTCGACCATGACGTACCCTTATGAGGGGCTATTGATGAACCAGTACCAGACCAATGATACCTTTGGGTATGGGTATCTTGATGGTGCAGCGATTACTGGTTTAGATATCTTGAAGAGTCTACATATTGACACTGATGAACGTAAGAAGAGGACAATTGTGCTTATAATGTTTGGTTGGGCTGTGCTATATAGGGTTTTGTTTTACTTAGTCCTTCGTTTTGCATCAAAAAACCAGAGGTCGTAGTGAACTATATAGTATATCTAAGGGAAAGCGTGTGAGTTAGTTAACCATTTGATTTGTTTTGCACTGCAAACATTGTTTTACGCTGGAGGAGCTATTAAATATGTTGCTTCATTGTATTGTATTTTGCATCAAGCTTTATAAATTGTATAATAAAACTTGATGGACTTTTTACCTGATAAATTAGAGTTTCATTTCTATACAGTATAAGTGTATTAGTATAGAAAGTTTTATCCGTTAAGTAAAAACCATTACAAGTGTATCATTGTATTTGTTATTTGCAATTTAAAAAGTAACCAATTTTTAATCGAATAATAGTGTTAAAAGTGTAAATCAAGAATCTAGAGAAAGCCTTTTAACAAATCACAGTTCCAGTGATTGAATTTGTTATTTGCAAAGAATAAAGGAAAGACAAGACTTATTAATAATGATCTGACTTCATTCAATGGAAAAACAGTGATGATATATATATGTATGTATATGGGTAGCAGCTCCGGCCGGAAGGGTAGTGGACACTACTACAAAAGCTAACTTCTTCGACGGACGTTCAACAACGGTCATAAGAAAACCGACCTGGTATCGTAACCCGGTGGCAATCTGTGAACTTCCTAATATCCATTGCTGAAAATCTCTCTATCTTAAGTTGGATTTTCAGAAAACAGTATTTTAAAGTATAATTTACTTTTGATCTAATTAGTAAATCATATATTCCACCACCCATTCTAAAATAAGTGTTGTTTTAAGTGTTATTTTAAGATTTTTTTATATATAAATTAAGAAAAATTAATAAATAAATTAAAGATGATAATAAATTTACAAAATTAAATTTATTAAATAGATGAAAAAGATAATATTAGAATTATATAATGAAATTTATTAGGGATATTAATGAAAAAATAATTTAATATTATTTTTAAATATTTTTTAAAATGTAACACAAATGAAATATTTTATATCATCATGTATACAAAATTTTCGTCACGCTTCAAGTCTGTTATGTAATCCGAGCCACAGATAATAAATATGAACTTCCACCATGTGATTATTGGGGTGAAGGAAAAAAAATATATAGGAAGGAAAAACAAATTAAGATAAAGAGTGTGTTTATAGAAAAGAAATGGTGGAGCAATAAGAAAAGAGGAGAAGAAAATAAATAAAAAATATAAAATTGGAATTTGCTAGTTGAGTAAAAATAACAGAAAAGAATAAAAAAAGGACTAGACTCACAATTTTATTTTTGACAAATGTGATGGAGTGAGCAGTGGCCAACTGTATGTAGTACACAATTTATGGCAATATTTTACTATTGGTTAAAAAAACACTACAGTAAAAAATCCCAAAGATTATGAATATTATTAATTCAATTTCATAATCTTGGGATTTCCCGGTGACATAATATAAAAATAATTAATGTTGATCAAGTAGATAACTCTTTTTTTGGTGTCAATGTTGAGTAGATATATAATTCCAGTTAGATTGACTTATAAGAGATTAATCGAATGTTTTCTATTTTTTTTTTACAAACAATGTTTTCTATTTTATAATATTATTTTGGTTGATGAGTGATTATTAGTTGATTATGATAAAATATTTCCTTATATATCCGAAAGGTCTTTACCAGATATCGTGCCAACTGCATGCCAAGTGCCTGTTCGATGATTTTTTTTTAGAGGGTCAAGTTTGGCCCTATGATAAATGTTTTGGCCATATGTATTATTAGCAGACAAAGCTAAATACAGAAATATGCTAGTAAATCCATTGGAAGTATCAAATTCTCTTTGTCGGGTATAGGCAAGCCAACTTGACTTCATCATTATGAAATGATATTTAAAAACTTAAGCCAAAATGTATATGTATACACAATGGGGAAAGCCTTTAATCATACCGAAAAGATTAAAGAATTATGAAATTGACTTGATGATTGAAAAGATGAAAGAGAAAAAAAGATTATAGATTCTTCTATTAATAAATATTAATAAAGTAAAAACTGATAAAAGAAAACCCAAAATGCTAATTTAATAAGAGTTTTTCCAAGATGATTTAATATCAATATATGTCACCATATATGGATCATTAGCACTTAAAAATGTAAGTTAATTCAAAATATCAGGAAATTGATTTGCATTGATTTAATGTTCATTATTTTAATTTTGTTTATTTAAAATGATTTTTTTAATGAAATTAGAATCAGGGATTACAAACTTTCTCAATATATTTGTACTTAGGAACTTTGATCTTATATCTCTAGAGTCTTCCATAAACAAACTCCTCCTTCGATTCCAGTAGGTTTAACTAAGTTTTTTTTTTTTTTAAAATTTGTTTCAAATTCAACTTTCAGTTCCATAATAAAAGTTTGATTGGTTAATATTTCTAAAGTTTTTAAAAAAATCATTTTTAGTCTCTTATACTTATCAAATAAATAAAAATAATAAGTTTAAATTTTTGTTTAAAGATTAAAAATCAAAATTTTAAAAAATATTTAGTGACCTTGATTGGTCACTTTTATTTAATTAGAGACTAAAAATCTTAATGTTAAAAAATTGAGGAACTAACTAGTCAATTTTTTTTAAGAACTAAAAGCAGAATTAAAAAAAAAGAAAAGAAACTGAAGACTTAATTAACCCATTTCAATAAATAGGATTTAACCAACGTCTGTTTTCGCTAACAAATTCATACAGCCATAAGCAATTGATCTGAAACATTTAGGGTAGAAAGAGTCTTATCCTCTTTATCGATATGGTAATGGCCGGTGACCTCCTTGAGCTTGGTGACAGGAGCACCCTCCAAAGTCCCAATAAAGAGATACCTAAATTCTAGTTCTTTATTAAGTATTTTACATTCTGTATTTTGATATTAAAATTTCAAGATTCTTTAAATATTTTGAAACGAAGTTTTTTAGCATGAAACATGTAAATACTTCTGAAATTATCTTTTCTCCTTTAGATTGATTTATTCAAACAGCACTACTACAAATGCACAAATCTACTACGGTTCTACAGGCATTTCAACTACGGTCATATGACCGTCGTAGAAATGGGTGTCATTGATAAACAAGCTTTTCAACTACGGTCAGAAGACCGACTTCGAATAGTCGCATTTCAACTACGGTTGTTATTAATAACTGACTTCGAATAAGCGCATTTCAACTACGGTTCTCTC
>PYAF01001118.1:1362749-1376629 GCA_007407185.1 Glycine tomentella | reverse complement strand
AAACCGTATTTGAAATAACTTAAACAACTACGGTCCTTATTTCAACCGACTTCAAAATAATTAAACAAATACGATTTTATAATAACCGTGTTTGAATAGTTGGCTTTATTTACCAAAATGCCACCGTACTCATTTCAACTACGGTTCTTAGACAACCGACTTCGAAAACGCGTCGTAAAAGCCAGATTTTCTAGTAGTGCAGATTCTAAGATTTCTAAATTAAGCATAAATTCAAGATATTTATGCTTAATAGAAATGTTAAGAACACTTTCTCTAATGTTTACTTATCTAAAAAACCCTCTCTAACATTATTTTCTTTCCAACACTCTCTATATAGATTGATTGAAATTCTTTGAAATTATCAGTTTTCATGAGTGTCAAGCTCAATTAATCATAATCATGACTTTGCTAGCCTGATGTAGTTAGTAGGCATGATGACGACTGCATCAAACTTTTGTAACTTAAAACATTAATCTTCAATAGATTGTTGAATCCTTTAACCAGCTTTGAAATTACCGGCAATATATAATATTTTGTATGCAACTTGTTACTCTAATACTATATAGGTAACAATTTTTTTTTCTTTGACACAAAGAACAAATTTATATTTGTATAAACAGATATGCTTGAACGCATGCTATGGGCTTGACCAACCATAATGTTATGGCAGGCATATCAACATCTATCCTTTCTTTATCTACAATCCTTCCAATAATCTTAATTTTTAGGCCTCTAGATAGATAAAATTAGAAAAAAATCAGAAAATCAATGAGATTACGTGAATAGAGCATCAAATTCGATAGATAAAATTATCAAATAGTTGATTAGAATGATACTAGACTAAAGTTTTGAGTTGGAGTTTTATAGATGAAAAATGTGATTGAAAGAAAAAACTCCACTATAAATAACTTCTCAAATTTTCTGATGAAGATTAGTCATTAACAAAGTTCATGAATATTTTGTACCAATAACATAATAACAAAAAATAAATATTACCTTAATAGAAAAAACACATTTACAAAACTGAGTTATAAATTTTAACAGCCAATGGTTGTAATTTTTTTAAATTAGTAGAAAAAAGAATTGCTCAATACCAGATAATTAATAGAAAAAAATGCTAATTAGTGCCTTAATGAATAAAATATGTACATAAAATTTTCATATAAGTTTTTTTTTAATTAATAATAGTATATATTTATTGATTTTTAATAAAAAAATCTATTTTCAATTCCTTAAAACAACTTATTAAGTACAAACGAATTTCATATATCAATTATCATTTCCAAATAAATATGGCACTCGGTTTCGTCAACGTGATAGCCACTCCAATCCTTACAGCCTCAGGACATTGTTTTCAACCATTTTCTATTCTTTTATATATTTTACAAGACAATAGATATACCCCTGCCCATATTACACGTAACGTACGGAACCTGCTACATTCACCCTGTGTTTAGTTATTCATTAGAACTTTATATAACTACTAGTGTGTTTGGTTTCACATTTTATATATAATTTTTAGGTTTTTGATTCATCCCGTGTTTAGTTATTCATTAGAATTTTATCACTAGTGTGTTTCGTTTCACATTTTAGATATAATTTTTATGTTTTTGATATGATTTTTAGAAGTTAATAATTATTACTTCTACATCTCAAACGTGATTCTTTCATTTTTAATAAATTTCCAAACACATTAAACGTGGATAAAAATGTGAGAAATAAAAAAGCTAATATATATTGCTTCTCCTTGAACGTAGATATTGAAATTGAAAATTTACTGATGCAACACACTCCCAAACATGCACTCAACTTGGAATAGAGAAGAGGAAGAATAACTTCAACTATGAGTGAGACTACTAAGCTAAAAAAACTTTAAAAAAAAAAACTCATATCTACATTCTAATTTACCCAGGTATCCTACCACATAACCACCTGATTTGATCCCTTGCACATCACAAGAAATTTAATCATGATAATATTATGTGCACAGTTGACCATCTGACTTTTGACTCAGTATGTATATTTTTTAATTAATATACATACATATATATATATATATATATATATATAAATAAATATATATATATATATATATATATATATATATATCCAACAACCTCAAACACAAATGGGAGTGGATCCTAATCACATTTTATTTCTACATAAATAATTTTTGAAAATTATGTTGATAATTAAGGAATAATGAATAGGGTGTAGTATGGAGTCTGCTTTCTATTCCTTTGGAGTGTTCTTTTTTTAAATAACTATTAAGCTATATAAGGGATTAGGTAAACAATTTTATTTATCAGAAATTCCGCAAAATTTTGATAGATGGATGCTAATTTAATTTGTAAAGTAATTTTCAGTCTGTTCACGCTGAACAGTTAGGCTAGTACGTCAAGTATGTGAAGGGGTTACCTGCTCTTTTGGGGTTTCCTTGAGCCACTTCCTCTTAATAGTTGGTTTCAAAATTTTATCTAAGCAAAATATTATACAAAATATGAAAAGGAATAATTGGTGTGTTGATAGTGCTAGGCATGAGATTGAACAGTGTCAGCTTTGAAACTCTTCACAATTCCTTTATTTTTAGTTATTTTTTGTCTGAGTTTCCCCTCTATAACTTCATTACCTACATAAAGTGAAATCAGAAACATGAGACTCTCGCAATAATGCTCCTAACCATTAGTATAAAAATGCATAGGTCAACATTATTGGAAAGCTAAGTTTTCAAATATATAATAAATATCTTCAACGATACGTCACTAACTATTGCTACGTATGTATACCAACAAAGTTCAAATTTGTTCCAAGATACCACTCTTTATTTTGATCATGTAGCATCCATGGTTTCAAATGAGAGAGGGAGGAAGGCAGAAGAAGACGAAGTACTGGTCTGTCCAATTATTATAAACCATATCAATATTAAATACACACAATCAAGCAACCACCACCACCACCATGAAAAATAATGCTTAACATCAATAACATATAAAACCATAAAAGAAATAATTAACAATGGATTTATACTAATTCAATTTCCTTACTCGTCTTCCATCTCTTTCCTAGCTACTACCTCCTGCAGTTTCCAGGCTTGAAGTCAAACCCTATTTCTCAAGAATATTTGTTCTTCTAAACTTCCATCCAATTCAGCACTTTTGCAAAATGGCTTCAAATTCTTCCACAAGGGACAGGTTCTCAAAATTATAAGGTTGACCAAGCTTTCTTTCATTTTTCCCCATAATCTGAGATATAGGGAAACTCAATAGTGTTGGTGATCAAGGCAGAGAAAGAAATGGAATTCAGAACAAATTTTATGGAACTAGGTGGAAGATGAAGTGTTAGTTGGCATGATTCAAGTTTTACAGCCCAATGGGGTAACCTCTCTTTCAGATTATGATGGAATTACCAGATATTTGGATATTAAGACTGGTTGTGGCATGTGTTTTTTGTCTGCTTATATTTATCAGATCGGCTTCTGGCTCTGCAACTGAAGGTTAGTAACTTAATACTAAAATACTTTTAGATCACTATGTTTATTACTAGATTTATTTTCCAATAATTATAGCGATTTTTTTTAATATAAACTCAAGGTCTACTGATGATCATAGTTAAAATGGGGGAAAGAAAGAAACTTCTTTGTGCGGATGTGGAAATATAATTTGTTAGTTTCATACTTTCATTACCGAGAATCTTAAAACCATTTCACACTTTCTCTTTTTTGATGTTGCTCAATCCATTTTGTACAAAATAAATATAATCTGTCACATTTATTGTGTAGGCTTTGAAAACATAGCATGCTGTGCTGATTCAAACTACACGGATCCCCAAACCACCTTAAATTACACAACAGATTACAGATGGTTCCCTGATAAAGGAGGTTGCATAAGAACTAAAGATGTGTTAAATGAAAAAGTTCGACTGTTTTTTGTAGATGAAGGAAAGAGATGTTACAACTTGCCAACAATTAAGAATAAAGTATATCTGATAAGGGGCACATTTCCATTCCACGGTGTAAATTCTTCCTTTAATGTTTCAATTGGGGTAACACAATTAGGTGCAGTGAGATCATCCGGGCTCCAGGACTTGGAAATTGAGGGAATTTTCAGGGCTACCAAAGACTACATAGACTTCTGCTTAGTGAAGGGGGAGGTGGATCCCTTTATTTCTCAGCTTGAATTAAGGCCATTGCCTGAAGAGTATCTACATGATTTGCCTGCCAGTGTTTTAAAACTGATAAGCAGAAATAGTCTTTGGGGCACAAAAGATGAAATAAGGTATGCGATATACTTATTTTTAGGTAAACTCCACCTCCATTTGTCAAAGAAGTGTATCTCCTAGCTTAGGGACTATCACTTTATGGATTTTATGGAAGCATCATATTCATACATAGAATAGATGTTAAATATAACATCAATATACAAGGCTTAGGGACTAACAAACTAATAACTAACATTTACTGATAAAAAAAAATATTTAGGGGATATATAATTGTAATTTGTGTTATTCTCGCTTGGGCATGTTTTAGACAGAATCAATTTGAGCAGCATGATGCTTGAATCATACCTACAAAAGCATGAGATAACCTATGTTTCACCTAAAAGAAAGAACTGTAAAATGCATGCACACCTTTATGTCCAACTTTTTTCTTTATTGCATCTGAATTAAAATAACAACAAACAAAGAAACAAAAAGCCAGGATTCGTGAATATATCACTCAATCCATTATAATGTGACTTACAAGAATTACTGTTGCCACTTTGTTCTGGATACCATAAATGGTGCAAACTGCAAAAAGGATGTGAATGAGGTGTATCCTTAGTTTTTCGTTGAAGTGATTTGTGCTTAGTGTTTGGTCTATTAACTTTGATTTGCTTCTCTGATGCCATGGACTATGTACATGTACAGAAAGGTCTTATAATATGGCTATTTACCAAATTTTAGGTTCCCAACTGACCCAAGTGATAGAATCTGGAAAGCAACTTCAAGTCCATCATCTGCTCTTCTATTGTCTTCCAATGTCAGCAATTTTGACCTCAAATCCAATGTGACACCACCTCTACAAGTCCTACAAACAGCTGTTACCCACCCTGAGCGATTACAGTTTGTCCTCAGTGGCCTTGACACTGAGGATAATGAATATCGTGTATGTCTCTACTTCCTCGAATTAAATAGCACTGCCAAAGCAGGCAAAAGGGTGTTTGACATCTATGTTAATGGTGAGATTAAAAAGGAGAGATTTGATATATTGGCTGGGGGGTCCAACTACACATACACTGTCTTGAATGTTTCAGCAAATGGATTACTTAATCTAACCTTGGTCAAGGCCTCTGGAGCTGAGTTTGGACCCCTTTTGAATGCTTATGAGGTCCTGCAGATGCGGTCATGGATTGAAGAGACCAACCAAAAAGATAGTAAGTCTGTCTGTGTTATTTTTTCCTCGTTTGTCTGGGTGGGGTTGTCACATTTAGTTGTTTTACGTTCCATCTTTTTATTCATTTCTGCACTTAAATTTGCAGTAAGGATGAACTTTAATATGTAACCAATCTTCAATCTCTCTCTTACACTAACGATTTTTACTTCTTTAGTGGAAGGGATTCAGATGATTAGAGAAGAATTGCTGTTGCAAAACCAAGACAATAAAGCACTAGAGAGTTGGACTGGAGACCCTTGTTTTTTCCCCTGGCAAGGAATAACATGTGACGGTTCAAATGGTTCGTCTGTTATCACTAAGCTGTAAGTCCTTCAATCCTTGTTAAAATACTGCCACAAGTATATCAACTAAGATTATGGCTTTAATGGCCCAACATTGATTGTCATGCTAGAAATGAAATGTGACCCCAGGTGAATTCTACCCACAATGCCAGTGATTTGAAGCCTAGGGATTTAAAAACTCTCTCAGATGAGAATTTTTTGGAGAAAAGACAGATTTTTCCTCCAAGAAATACTTTCTTAAACATGCCGTTAGTCTCACAACTATGTTTATTAGAATACCTAGTCAATGACTGAAATAGATACTGGCTTTAATGCATCCATACATGCTTTAATTAACCAATTAATATCTCTAGCTAAGCAGGTTCTTTAGTTAAATCAAGTCTTCTCTTTATGTGCTTATTCCCCTTTTCATAAGCTGTCTATTATAATCTACATTTTTTTTTTTTTCCAGGGATCTGTCAGCACGAAATTTCAAAGGACCAATTCCTTCCAGTATCACTGACATGACCAACTTAAAACTACTGTATTGCCTTCAAAACTCTTGTTCAAATGGTTCTGCATTTAATTTTGGCGGATAAACTGGGAAGTCTGTTTTATGAATTGTGGAATTATTTGGTTATGCGCAGGAACCTGAGCCACAATGATTTCGATGGTTATATTCCCTCGTTTCCACTGTCCTCTCTGTTGATATCAATGTAATTATCCCTTGTAATGTTTAGCTATGACTCTGGATGACACAGTATGAATTATAGTACTTTTATTATACTGGTTAATGTTATCATAAACAATAAGCAGAACCATGCAACCTAATTAATGGAATTGTGTGTAAGCATCACTGTTACATAGCTCAACCAGCATTTACCTGAAATTTGATTTAGACAGATGGCAACAAATAGCATGATTTAATAAACAAATTTGGTTCCTCGACTTCATTCTCCTTGAAGCAGCGAGGAAACATAACTGTGTAGTATTACATGGATTGAGCATCCTATACACATGTGGACATAATTGGATTAGAGCTAGCACTCAATTAAAAAATCCTTCTGATTTGATGATGCTCTAACATTCATCCTATGCATAACTAACTCTATAGCATCACGTCAGTAACAAGAGGTATAAAATATCATTGCATTAAGCATTATCTATAATATTCATGTGCATTCTAACCTTTATTTCTTATGATACTTTAGTAGGTGCATATATGCCTCAGTGGCAATGTCTGTAGGAATAATATTTGGAAAGATATGATTTAACATTATCATGTTACATA
This sequence comes from Glycine tomentella, assembly GCA_007407185.1. Lineage (NCBI taxonomy): Eukaryota > Viridiplantae > Streptophyta > Magnoliopsida > Fabales > Fabaceae > Glycine > Glycine tomentella. Next base: position 1,369,647 of record PYAF01001118.1, on the reverse strand, counting down.
TATTGCTCTTACTGCTTCCTTCCTTCTGTTGATTGATTTAAATTTAACGAGCAGAGATTTGAGCTACAATGATCTTATGGGATCACTTCCAGAATCAATTGTCTCACTGTCACATCTAAAATCGTTGTAAGTGTTTATATGTTGGCATCCTACTTCATCTATACCAGGAAGTCACTTTTAATTATTTATTTTTTAATATACTTTCTACAAATTTAGCTTGTATTCTGTTCATTTATAGGTATTTTGGCTGCAACAAACGCATGAGCAAAGAGGATCCAGCAAATTTGAACAGTTCACTAATCAATACTGAGTATGATGCTCTCTCAGAAATGAAACAACAAAAGTTTTAAAGCACAATTTGATTTTTTATTAACATTAATATTTCAGCTACGGAAGATGCAAAGGAAAAGAACCTAGATTTGGACAAGTATTCGTCATTGGTGCTATTACATGTGGATCACTTTTGATTACTTTGGCCGTTGGAATCATTTTTGTTTGCCGCTATAGACAAAAGTTGATTCCATGGGAAGGATTTGGTGGAAAGAACTACTTAATGGAAACAAGTAGGCATTTTGTCTTCTCTAATCCTTGATATCCTATGTGTCTCTGCATTCTAAAACAATATATTTTCTTTTAAGATTAACAAACAAAAATATACTCACTTCATTCTTTAAATACAATCTCAGATCATAAGATATTAAGATCAATAGTCTTGAAGGTTATCATCTTTATTATAGTACATGGTTTTACATGCATATTGAATTAGTTTTTAACTTCTATTGGCTTCAAAAACATGCAAGATAAATATGAATGAGCTTCTTCTGTTCTGCAGAAAGGTTGAAGGAGCCATACATCTTTAAATTGCATTATCCTTCACTATTTGATACCCCCATAGCCTCTGTTCCCAACATCAATTCCATTTTTCTTGTATTGATTCACTTGTAACCCATGCACATAACTAGAGCAAATTTAGGCTTAAGTTAACATTTCAGTCAGGAACTCACTCATAATGTTGTGTATAATTATGAAAGTAATGAAGGGGAAATCTATAGAAAATTAACATAACTTGTGCAAATTTCTGCATAAATGACACCTGAGCACTTTGAACAACTAGTAACAAGAACTTCAAGGATGACAGTGCTGTCAATATGTCATGTAGGTTTTGTTCAATCTAAACTGAATATATGACATAATTTTCTACAAAAACATGCAGATGTAATATTCTCTTTGCCAAGCAAAGATGATTTCTTAATAAAGTCTGTATCAATTCAAACATTCACTTTGGAAGATATAGAGGTGGCCACAGAAAGGTACAAAACTTTGATTGGAGAAGGAGGATTTGGTTCTGTTTACCGTGGCACTCTAAATGACGGTCAAGAAGTGGCAGTGAAAGTCCGGTCAGCCACATCAACTCAGGGAACTCGAGAATTTGATAATGAGGTACAAATACAATAGACATTTTTAGTTTATTAGATTTTCTAAGTTCCCATGAAGTGTTCCTTACTAAAAAAATTAGGCTGCAATAGTAATTTAATTAGTGACAAAAGGAGAATATATCTTATATTCAAAAGTTCCCATGAAATGTTCCTAATTAAAAAAATTTAGGCTGCTAGAGTAATTCAAAAGCTGATGTTTGCATCCTGGCAAATGCTAAAGAAGAATATAAGATATCCTCCCTTTGTCACTACATCCCAGGCCCTTACACACCCCAACCCCTTTTCATTTAAATTTTAACAATAGCCTACTTTTCCACCTCATACCATCTGACCAGTCTGTGATGTATCTTGCAGCTAAACCTACTTTCTGCAATACAGCATGAGAACCTGGTGCCTCTTCTTGGTTACTGTAATGAAAATGATCAACAAATTCTCATGTATCCTTTCATGTCCAATGGTTCTTTGCAAGATAGACTCTATGGTAAACATTCCAAAATCCTTTCAGCTTATTTGTTTTGGTATCCATTAATTCTAAAATTCAACTTTACAACAGGGGAACCTGCAAAGAGAAAAATATTAGACTGGCCAACTAGACTGTCTATTGCTCTTGGTGCAGCTCGAGGTAAGTAATGTGGTGCTTTTATTTTTACTAAGCTGCAGCAAATTTACCTAATCAACACATAATCTTGAATCCTATCAGGAAGGAGAATAAAATAAGAGGCATATTGATTTCTCTAAGAATTAAAAACTTGAGGAAATCATATGCAAAGTGATGAGGATTAACTGATTGACAATGATGGGGAAAATCATATTCGTTTCTACTTTATAGTATATAGTGTTTCAGATGGAGATATTTGAGGGGGAATACTGGAAGAACATGATAAATCACATGCACTTCATAATAGTACTTTCTGACCCAATGACAAGACTTTGAACACACTCTTCAACTATTACTGCTTCAATTTCCTTCAAGCAATTTCTTAATTTTTGTTTTAATAATTTTTTGGTGTTATTGACACTGTTGAGTGCTGAGGTTAAACTTTCAGACCCAATTTCTGAAAATGATTTTATTGGTTCATCATGGATCTACTTGGTTAAAAAAAGAAACATGGTGTGAGGCATGCTTAATTTTCTTCATAAGCTTAACTTATTTGCTGACCTAACTGTCTTCATTACAATTTTCATCTATAACATGTTGCAGAAGATAGAATGTTAACAAATTTTATGATTAAGCAGGTTTGGCATATCTTCACACATTTCCAGGACGTTCAGTAATACACAGGGACGTGAAATCAAGCAATATACTTCTAGATCATAGCATGTGTGCTAAGGTTGCCGATTTTGGTTTCTCAAAATATGCTCCTCAGGAAGGAGACAGTAATGTTTCCCTTGAAGTAAGAGGAACTGCAGGGTACCTGGATCCTGAGTAAGTGGACATCTTGGATCATGTCTTTACCAGAACTTCTCATACTGCTTTACTCCACTTTGAGCAAAAGATTATTACACTTCCCACATAAAGGTTTCTAGGAATCAATTAATCATCTTCAAATATGAAAAACCCTAAAAAACAAATAAATCATATGCAAAATGATTGCCCAGACTTTCAATACATTGTTTGTGTCATGGAGGCACTGTCAATCATAGAGAGATTGATGAAATATTTCTGATTATATTTCCTTTATGATGTGTATATTTATTCATAAACAAACAGAAGCTAGACTGCTCCATATATATCAGTAACTAAAATTACAAGGGATAAGAATCTAACACTCCTATCCTACCCCTATATGTTTCCTGTGTTACAGCTTGTAACTATGACCTGAACAACTTTCAAAATAGCTGAAATTTATCCCTGTGCAGGTACTACAAAACCCAGCAATTGTCTGAGAAGAGTGACGTCTTCAGCTTTGGCGTGGTTTTACTTGAAATTGTGAGTGGCAGGGAACCTCTCAACATAAAGAGGCCACGGAACGAGTGGAGCTTGGTTGAATGGGTATGGTCATGCCCAAAATTTTGTATTTTACTGGATTGTACTAAATCACATTTTGCTGACGTCACTAAGAAATAACTTTGCTTGCATTGCAGGCTAAGCCATACATTAGAGTATCAAAGATGGATGAAATTGTGGATCCTGGCATCAAGGGAGGATACCATGCAGAGGCAATGTGGAGAGTGGTGGAAGTAGCACTGCAATGTCTTGAACCCTTCTCAGCATATAGGCCAAACATGGTTGACATTGTCCGCGAGTTAGAGGATGCTCTCATCATAGAAAATAATGCATCAGAATACATGAAGTCAATAGACAGCCTTGGAGGATCCAACCGCTACTCTATTGTCATAGAGAAAAGGGTGCTGCCCTCAAATTCATCAACAGCAGAATCAACCATCACAACCCAAGCCTTGTCCCACCCACAGCCAAGATAGTAAATGGGTTAAAATGGAATTCTTTTCATTCGTTTTTCTTAACAGCTTTAGTCATAATACATATCAAATAGTAAAGGAGAAAATACTACTCGTTTTTGTGATTGTACTTTCATCCACTCTATGCATCTCGAAACTAATCTCTCTTGCTTAGCCTTATTTTTATGAGTAATAAATTGGGTCAAATGCAAAAGGCCATATCGTTTGCCAAGTCCAAACTTGACTGGTAAAGTTTGCGAAAACAAGATTGTGATTTAATCTTAAGACAGTTCAACCGTGCATTCTACAAAGCTATAGATACATTGGTTGGACTTGTAATTCCATAAACCAGGACGAACATCTAAGTTTGTGAGGAATATTCTAAGTCCAGCCTAACAATTATTCAGAGTTCCTTTATCTCCTTTTGTTTGGGTGGAAATATGTCAACACAAATGATGGTGAGTTGCATGTTCTATATTATTATTGTAGAATCACGATTGAAATACTAGTGATAAAATTACAATCGTTGTGTATAAGTATCTTCCTAGATCAACGGTTTCTTGAGCAGAAAGGGCATTCATAAAACTTAAACGATTTTTTCAAGTTTTGGGCCGTCCCAACTCTAAAATGGCAAGGAGGGGAAAGAAAGGTTTTATAGTATTTTGTGAAACAACATTATTAAAACAGATACTTAGACAAAACAATTTCATTGGAAACCAATCATCATTTTCTTTGAGTTGATCGCGTCCCTGAGACACCTTTTCTTTGATGGGTATTGAACACATGATTGTCTATTAGAGTGCATAGTTTTTAACGAGTTATTATATCCTTATCACGATATATTAATATAACATTCTTTTACAACTTATTTTTTTCAATATTCTTTATGAGATTACTATCTTATCTCACCCTATCTCCTCTTTCTCCCAATCGTAGAAAAAGTTGTGGAAAACTAGTAGTAAAATTTCTCATTTTTAATACGCTTTAATAGATAACTTCAAAATGTCCTTATAGACCAAATAAATCATATTTGAACAAATGTGAAATGTCCTTATATATATATAAGACCAAATAAATCATATTTGAACAAATGTCCTAGTGCTGGATTGAATGGGATAATGTACGGCAAAAGTCATTGTTAGTGGCGCCTGATTCAATCAAAGTTTTTTCCTTTTCAGTTTCTGACTTTGTGTTTTTTTTTTTTTTTTTGGGGGGGGGGGGGGGGGGGGATGTAAGCAAATATTTTTCCTCTTCTGAATTTGCACAAGAATTCATTTCTGATTAAAAAGCAAGCTTGAGTTCCACAGTTACAGTAAAGTCACAATAATTTTTCCCCTCCAAGGAAAAAATTGACCTACACAATCATATTGAACAACTAATCACCGAGACTTTTGCATGATCAACTTCATAAACTATGCTGTTTCTTACATGTTGAATTATGTTTCCTTAAGAACACTCATTAGAACTAGAATGAGAAAAGCAAAACTAAAGGAGGGAGAGAAGAGATTATGTAGGGGAAATGAGATTGAGCAGAAATAATGTGAGTCATTCAGAAGAAAAATAAGTGAGGCCCAGTTGTCATCCAATGGCTTAAAAAGAATGTTGTTAAGAATGTGTGAAAAATATGTTAGGGATAGTAATAACATTCCTTAAGGTGTATATGGAAAATGTCAAACTAAGGAAACCGATATCATCCATTTCTATCTAGAGGAAGAATTCCATATTCTGCTAACTGAGCTTCCTTTTCCCTAGAAAATGGAAGGTAAAATAATAATCTAAATCAATTGATGTATTCTTTCCATTACTACAACTAAGAGTCTGAGACGATCAGACGAGTGATTTCCCAGACCTCAAGTGATTGAGTCTGTCATGAAATTATGTCACAAATGAGAACTGAGATGGCGGCACAAGAACGGCAAATATGTAAGCTTACAGCACAAGTGAAAACACATGACTGCATTGAAGGGACTAAGTTAAAAGGCATTTACACACGGCAAACAGGGTAAAAATCTGAGAATTGCAACAACTCGTGCTTATGAGCCATAGGATTTCGTGACTCCAAAGTTGCAAATAAAGCAATGCACTTAACTATACATCACCCAATAAATTGCAAAACCAAGTGCTAGAGTTACAAAACCAAGCATGACACTAATCAAACACTTTATTTTTGCTTTATAAACGACTTACATATAAAGAATTCCATTTAGATTTTACATTATAGGTGGAGAGTGCTTACAACACAAAAATCATGTGGCAAAAAGAGAAGGGTTGGCCGAAGCGTTGCCCACTTGAACTTCAAGCAGCTCCAACCTCCGCTCCAACACATCCAGCTTCTCATTTAAAGACGCCAACTTGCTCTTCGTCGTAGCCTCTGAAAAAACACATTAAATGTCAAAGACGCAGAATAAAAATTCAAACTTTGAGGTGTTTTCGGCGTGATTCAGTGTGCTCCAGCACTCAGGGATACCCAATTACGTAAGGACAAAGTGGTGGTGTTGCTTCACGGATAGATGAAACGACACCGTGATGGGTCATTTTGCAGAGTCGGAAAAGGAAATGTGAGTGTACCGAATTGGACGAGGAAGTCGAAGAGGCGACGAACGTTGAGAGAAATGTGAGAGATGAATTCGCGGTTCTCCCAATCGGCTTGCACTGCGATTCCCACGTTCACTGCGTTTGTTATCCCTCCTGCCCGAGCCATTTCTTCTTCTTCCACGCGTTTCCAGATCCAATGCTGATGCACTCTGCAGATTAGAATGCACAGTTTACTTCCCACACATCTCTTTCTCTTCACTGAATATTTATTTCTGAGTTTAATTTTGACAAATGTAATGTACACTCTTATCTGAATATATCTTCACCGAGTATAATTATGTGAGTCTATGGTAGATTTATTTATAAATAATAAAGTTCTTCTTAAAGTTGTATAATTCAACTCAAATTCAAATTTTTGATTAAACTATAATAACGTCAATTAGTTAATCAAGGTGTTTGATGCACGCATTTGGTGATACTTATAAATTATTTTAAATATTATTTCCAAATTATTTTTTATAAAAACA